>QWZN01000040.1:0-283158 GCA_003693225.1 Venturia aucupariae | reverse complement strand
TACCTTTTATTATTACTAGCCAAGCTAGTACTATACCTATAGTAGTATACTACAATCTACCCTATTCCTATAGAGTAGAACCAATACTAGTAGGTTTCTTCTAAAGGTACCTCTATACCTTCGTCCTCTACCTATATAAGGAATTACTACTTAGCCTTTACCTTCTCTTCCTCTATATAGTTATACAAAATATAATTAGATTTCTTATATACCTAATAGCCACTCCCTAGGCGAGTATATTTATACGGTTAGAATAGTTTTCTAAAGGGCCTAGATTACCTTCTATACGAAAATAGCTTCTTTTTCTCCCAGGCCTTATAGACCCGGTGCGTGGTAGAAATCTAGAAGTAAACCTAGGAGGCAGTATAGCTTTAGTATTCTCTATAAACTTTCTATCTATAAAGTAGACTTTAGAGTTATACGACGGTTCCTAAGAGATATACTACTTATACAACGCCTTCCTATTCTATTATAGGGCCAAAGTAGATTTCAGATCTACCTGGAGGGTTATATAGGTAGTAGTAGGGCGTAAGAATACTAATTCGAGTTCTCGTACGCCCTTATAGGCTTAGATAATAGCTATAATTAGATAGGATAGGTTGCTATTATTAGGGACTGGCGCCCTTAAGATGGTTGGGACTAGGAACTATATATAAGCGGAGCCTATTAGGTAGTATACGGACTACGAGACTATATAACAGGCCTTATCCCTCCTCCTACTTTGTACCTTAGTTAACTTAGTTTTATCTACTACCTTGATCCTCGTATATATAGGGTCTTCCCGTAATATTAAGTTAACTCTTTTTTCTCTCTACTTACGAAGCAACTCTCCCCGCTATAGACGACTAGGAGACTAACGGCTTTCTACCGCTTCGTACAGCCTCTAGCGCGAGGTAGGACGGTAGTAGTACCCTAGTACAACTATTACCTGCCTAATACGCCTCTACTATCTAATAGCTGCTCGCCGCCTAGAGACTTATAGACTCTAAGCTAAACGTAGCGGAGGAAGTATTTAGCAACTAGAGAAGCTAGAACGAGAAGCTAATAGAGCTAGTCGCGGCTCTATAGGCGTTCTCCTCCTAAGAAGCTGCGGTATCCGTATACGATTATTCGGATACTATAGGCCCTCGCGAGTAGAAGCCCCTATTATAGGACGGTACGGCGGCTATATTTCGCGACTTTCTTATCCGCCTCGAGAGCTTGTACGCGGTACGTTCTAGCCTAAAACTACCGCTCTCCGCCCCTTACTACTAGGACTGTATCAACGACTATCTCCCTTATAATAAGCGGGCTAGGCTAAGGAACTTCTAGCTAGCCGGGGGCGTCTCCGGTAACCGGGATCCTAAGGAGTTCTTTACAGTCCTTAAGACAACCTTCGCGGACTCTATAGAAAAAACGAAGGCCCTAGAGAACCTTACTAGGCTAAGGTACTAGAATAGCTAACTATAGTACGAATACTAGTTGGTTTTCGACGAACTCCTTCACGCTTCGGACGGTAGCTATTAGGATAACGCCGTTAAGATTATATACCTTAAAAAGACGTTCTCTAACCAAGTCGCTATAAGTACGGTTCCTATATAGTATATACCGTAGTACGCCGGTTTCTATACGGAGGTTAGCCGTATTATAGCTAACTACGAGAATACCTCCTAGTTCGCAACGAAGAATCGGATATAGCTCTCTAAGCTAAAGTCGTTAGAACCCGGTACTATTGGCTCGTACGCCGGCTCTAGGGGGCTATTATACCTACGCCCTAGTACGGTATTCTAGGCGGAGCCTATAGATACTATTATAACCGCGACCCGCGTATAATCGAGCGGATAGCGCCCCGTAGTAGGCTCGTTACGACGCCGTACGGCCCCTAGAGGCTTAAAGCCCCCGACTCGGGCGAAGTAGGTTACTAAAGCCGAGCTCGACTCGAGGCGAGAGCGCGGTCTCTATTTCCGTTATAGAGGCAGCGGATACTAGTTAAATAACTACGTATACTACGCCGTATAGAACCCCGCAAAATCCTCCGGGCGCGTTAATATAGCGGCCTTTCTATCTACTCCGGATACCCCCCCAATATTAGAGGACTCCGATCCGGACAAGTCGGAAAAAGTATAGCTCCCTATTATAGATAGGATAAGGGAGCGGAAGGAGTACTAAGACGAGGCTAGCGTTTATACCGAGTAAGAATAGACGGAAGGAGTATATTTATAGACGTTTACCTAAATAATAATACTCTCTCCCCCGTGTTTACCCTTATTGACGAAGGCTACGAGTACTACGCTACGATTAGTAATAACCTAACTAGGAGGCTCGGCCTCCGTCTAGTTAATAATACTTTACGACGAATACGTAGGGCTACAAAAACTATAACGGATACTAGAATACGAGGAGTAGTTGGTTTCCGTATAGATATAGGCGGATTCCGCTAGATAGTATACGTATACGTCGTACCAAATCTCGCCTATAACCTAATCCTAGGCAACCTATAGAAGGCCTATAATATGATCCGGATAGCGCCTAATTAGGGTCGGCTTTAGCACGGCCGTAGTCTATAATAGATTGCGGAGCGCTATCGCTATAGAGAATACCAGTCCGTAGGAATGTCTACGGTATCTATAGCGAACAATACGTTATCCGTGAGGCTACTACCCAATATATTAACCCTCCCCCCTCCCTAGCCGAAATATCGCGCTAACCCTAATACGCGGGAGTATAAGCGGCCTTTTACCACGGAGGCCGCCCTAGAGCGGTTGGAGGATATAGTAGAAGCGATAGACCTAGCGTCGGTAGCCTTAGCGGTACTTATACTAGGATATCCCGCTAACTCTAATACGCGCGAGTACAAGCGGCCTTTTACCTAGAAGGCCGCCCGGGAGCAATCGGAGGCTAAGGTAGAAGCGACGGATATAGCGTTAGTAGTCTTAGCGGTACTTGTACCTCAACTAGGATATCCTACTAACTCTAACACGCGCGGGTACAAGCGGCCTTTTACTACGGAGGCCGCCCTAGAGCGATCGGAGGCTAAGATAGAGACGACGGATATAGCGTCGGTAGCCTTAGCTATACTTGTACCTTAACTAGGATATCCCGCTAACTCTAATATACGCGAGTATAAGCGGCCTTTTACCTAGGAGGCTGCCTAGGAGCGATCGGAGGCTAAGGTAGAAGCGACGGATATAGCGTTGGTAGCCTTAGTAGTACTTGTACCTTAACTAGGACATCCCGCTAACTCTAATACGCGCGAGTACAAGCGGCCTTTTACTATAGGGGCCGCGTCCTAGAAGACGGATTCCGACCGTTTTAGTACGGTAGCCCCTCGACTAAGATACCTACCTAAGTCTAATACTAGCAACTCCGGATAGGTTAAGTCTAATAATAACGAGTACAAGCGGCCTTTTACTAGGGAGGCCGCGTCCCGGGGAACGGATTCCGCCCGTTACGTTACGGTAGCTACTTTCTCCCCGGGTGCGGGTATACGGATTGCTGCGGTGAATATAGAGGATATCTTTAAGGTATTAGAAGATAAGCCCGCTACTACTACGGCCTAGCTTAAGAAGTAGCTACCCCCCGAGGTTTATAATCTTATACCGCTATTTTCTAGTTAGGAGGTAGAAAAGCTAGCCCCGTTTCGCCCGACGTAGACTATAAGATAGAACTCCGATAGAAAGTAGACGGCTCCCTTAAAGTATTACCCTAGGGCCCCCTTTACGGTATATCTAGGGAGGAGTTACTAGTACTCCGTAAGATACTTAACGACCTACTAGCGAAGGGCTTTATCCGGCCTTCGACCTCTACCGGAGGGTCCCTAGTACTTTTCGTACGGAAAGCGTTAGGCGGCCTTCGATTCTACTACGACTACTAGGCCCTAAACGCCGTTACTAAGGCCGACTAATACCCCCTCCCCTTAATCTCGGAGACCCTTCGAAACTTGACGGGGGCTACTTAGTTAACTAAGGTAGACGTGGTATCCGCTTTTTAGAAGCTACGTGTAGCTAAGGGGCACGAATACAAGATAGCCTTCTAGACGAGATACGGGCTATTCGAATAGCTAGTAACCCCGTTCGGTCTAGCCGGGGCTCCGGCTAGTTTCCAACGGTATATTAATATAGTACTACGGGAGTATCTAGACGACTTCTACTCCGTATATATAGATAACGTCCTAATATACTCCTCGGGTTCTCGCGAAGACTACTTCCGTAAGGTTTACGCCGTTCTCCGTAAGCTCTTAGACGTAGGCCTATACCTTGATCTAGCTAAATCCAAGTTCGTAAGAAAACGTATCAAGTACCTAGGCTTTATAGTATATGCCGACGGGAAAGGGCTAGAGGCCGACCTAGATAAAGTTTAAGCTATCTAGGTATAGTAGTTCCCGAGGATATAGCGCGAGGTAAGGCGGTTCCTCGGGTTTATAAACTACTACCGGGTGTTCGTACCTAAATACTCGAGAATCGCCGCTCCTTTAACTACTCTTACTGGTCGAAATACGTCGTTCTTCTAGGGCGCCTAGGCCGAGAAAGTATTCCGGATACTAAAAGACGTCTTTATACGGGCTCCGGTCCTTCGGTAGTAGGACCTATCGCTTTCTACGTTTATCGAGGTAGACTATAGCGGGTCTACGTTAGAAGGCGCCCTTAGCTAGGAAACCGGCGGAGTCCGCCGCCCCGTTACCTTCTATAGCGAAAAGCTAAATACCGCCGAGATTAACTACGATATCCATGATAAGGAGCTTCTAGCTATTGTCCGATACCTATAGTAATAGGATAGCGAGCTTCGTAGTACTAGCTACTTTATAGTTCTTACCGATTATAGGAATCTAGAGCATTTTATAAAGAAGTAGAAGCTTTCCGAGCGCTAGGCTAGGTAGGCGGAAACCTTAATAAGATACAAGTTCTCTATAGTATATCGCCCGGGGGCTGACGCTATCGTACCTAATACCCTCTCTCGAAGGGATTAGGACGGCCTAGACGACATAGACTATAATTCTAGGTTTAAGTAACTTTTTCCCCCGGATAGCCTAACTAAATAGACGTAAGCCGCCCCCTTTACGACGGAGTACGGTACGTTTAAGGGTTCCCTAGGTCTTTTTAAGGAAGGGGAGCTAAACCTACTATAGAATAACTTAGCTATACGCGATACTATATACTAGGGGGTTTTCTAGGCCGTTAGGGACGGTCTCTATACGTTACCCCCTAGTCTCCGCCTTAAGGTCTAGATAGGTAACTATAGGGTCGACAGCTAAGGGCTACTCTACTATAGGGGAAAGCTCTAGGTACTAGGCGCCCCCTTTACGATAGAGGCCGATTGAAAAGGGGCGGACTCTTTAGTCGCGGATATAGACGCCCTCCGTACTAGGCTAATCTAGAGGAATTACGACTTAGTAGTCTCCGGCTATCCTAGTCGGGAGGCCTTAATTTCCGCGATAGCTAGAGACTACTACTAGCCGCTCCTATTAGTATATATCCGGCGCTTTCTTAAAAATTACGACTCTTACGGTTGAAATAAAACCTAGCGATCGCTAAAGGCCGGACTCCTCTAGCTACTCCCGGTCCCCGACCGATTCTTCTCGGAGATCTCTATAGACTTTATAACCAAGTAGCCTAATAGCGAGGGTTATACTAATATATAGGTAATTAAGGATCGGCTTAGTAAGACCGTAGTCTTCGAGGCGATATCTACTACTAATACGGAGGAATGCGTACAAAAGTTCCTAGAGTACTAGGTACGCTACTATAGCCTCCCCCGGGCTATTATAAGTAACCGGGGCAGCAACTAGATAGGGAAATTCTAGAGCCGCCTCTACTACCTTATAGGCGTGAAACGTCGACTTAGTAGTACCTACTACGTATAAACGGACGGAGGCCCCGAGCGTATAAACTAGGAGCTATAGGCCTACCTCTAGAGCTACGTAAACTTCACGTAGTCCGACTAGAAGAAGTAGCTCCCTACTATACAACTAGCGATCAACGGCCGATTCTACGCGGGTATCGGTATATCGTTATTTTTCGCGACTTACGGTTATTACCCCCCTCCGCCTATCGCACTTAAGGAGGACCCCGCCGGCTATAGAGCGTTACCCGCCGAGTTACGGGCGGAGGCCTTTATAAAGAAGATAAAGGATATTACCGATATCTACTAGGCCTCTATAGCCGTATCTAGCTAGTAATAGGAGGAGTCCTTTAATAAGACTAGGTAGGCCGCCCTAAAGTACGCGGTAGGCGATAAGGTCTAGCTTAGCCTCTAGAACTATAGGAGTAAGCGGCCAAAGAAGAAGCTCGATACCCGCTAGGTAAAGTATACGGTAGCCGAGGTAATTAGCCTTCTCTCTATACGGTTGGAGGGGATCTCTGAGGGTATTTATACGGTCTTTTACCTAGACCTCCTACGGCCCGCGTTATAGGAACTACCCCTCCCTAGGTAGGTTATCGACGATTCTCAACTAGCTCCCGTGCTATCCGAGTCGTACGAGGAATAGGTAGTTAAGGAGATCCTCTATACCTAGACCAAGTCTAAAAAGCGCTAGGTTCTAGTAAAATAGAACGGATTCTATACCCCTACGTAGGAGCCCCTCGAGGAGATAGAAGATGTCGAGGCTATAGACTATTTTAAGAGATCCTATAGTAGTATACGCTTTAACGACGAGCTACTAGCCGATTAGGACTTAGTCCCTTATAAAAGGATCGGTCCCCACCGGTCCTAGTATCGCTACTATATTCTATAGTAGCTTATTTTATATTATTATTTTCATAGTCGTATTTTTACTTTTTATAGTAAGGTAAAGTTATAGTTCAGTTTATTTTTTGTCCGACGAGGATATATTAGTATCCGATCGAGAATAAACGGCCTCCGGCCTACGCAATATTATTATAAAAAAAAAGAAATCCTATCTCCTACCTAGTATTCCCGCCTAGAGGGGTTACTCCGGACTCTAGGTAAGAACGATCGGCCTTCGGCCCACTCCTATAATAATAAAAAAAAAAAGAAAATCCCTATCTCTACTATATATTCCTACCTAGGGGGGTTATTCCGGGCCCCGGGTAGAAATAGACGGCCTCTAGCTTAAAAAGAGCTTAATTATAACGGCGGGGGCCGAGTATAAGGGACGCGGGGACCGGGCCGGAGGTAAGGCCTACTATAATAGCGGTCTCTATAGTAGTAGTAAGGGTGAGGATAATAGCGCTAAAGTAGTTAGCGATCGAAAACGGGCGGAGACCGATATAAAATATACCCGGGTAGCTTATTCGTATTATAATCAAGTCCTAAGGACTTGAAGGATTTTAATACGTAGATAAGCTTACTATACTCTATATTACTATAAAACCGACGGTCAGCGATCGAAAACGGGCGGAAGCTGAGAAAGAATATATATATTAGTAGTATTAGACCGAGTCTAGGCCGTATATATAATATATATAAACAACGGCCTAAATAGAGGGGTTAGCGTATAAAAACGAGCGGGATCCGATAACGGNTATTCCCGCCTAGAGGGGTTACTCTAGACTCTAGGTAAGAACGATCGGCCTCCGGCCTACTCCTAGGATAATAAAAAAAAAAAATCCCTATCTCTACTATATATTCCTACCTAGGGGGGTTATTCCGGGCCCCGGGTAGAAATAGACGGCCTCTAGCTTAAGAAGAGCTTAATTGTAATAGCGGGGGCCGAGTATAAGGGACGCGGGGACTAGGCCGGAGGTAAGGCCTACTATAATAGCGGTCTCTATAGTAGTAGTAAGGGTGAGGATAATAGCGCTAAAGCGGTTAGCGATCGAAAACGGGCGGAGACCGACGCAAAATATACCTAGGTAGCTTATTCGTATTATAATTAAGTCCTAAGGACTTGAAGGATTTTAATACGTAGATAAGCTTACTATACTCCACGTTACTACAAAACCGACGGTTAGCGATCGAAAACGGGCAAAAGCCGAGAAAGAATATATATATTAGTAGTATTAGACCGAGTCTAAGCCGTATATATAATATACGCAAACGACGGCCTAAATAGAGGGGTTAGCGTGTAAAAACGAGCGGGATTCGAAAACGGCTAGGACTTATATATCTATATAGGCCTTGTTACCTCGCTTATAGCTAAGGTAGGCCTTGGTTTATCGCGACGACTAAAAGTAAGCGGTTAGTACTAGAAACCGCGCGGACTCTAAGTTATAACTTATAGTATTATTAAGGCAGTCGACGCCCTTGGCGGCGTAGCCTACGTAGTAATATTAGCGCTAGACTCCGGTTAGAAACGAGCGGGCTCCGACGGACTAGAAAAACTTATAGTAGATATAATAATATAGGCGGGGGGGCGGAGAGCGAAGGTTTTACTACGGATTCTAATAAGTCTAGGAAGGCCTCGATTTCTCTTAAGGAACTTACTAATAGTTAGTAGTTTAAGGAAGGAGAAGAGGTTTAAGGGGGGCCTACCCTTAAATAGACCTTACTATAATAGCCGGGTTACGCTAGTATTATTACTAGATCCTATTATTAATCAACGAGGGCTTTTGATTGGCCTGCGACTATTCTAGCTAGTTAACTACGGAAAAGTAAAGGTAACTAGTTGAGGTTAGGACGGGGTAAGGTAGCTACGATAGCCGTATATAGGAATAAAGACGGTTTCCTACTATAAAGCGGTAGAGGCTATAATATCCCTCCGCTAGATACTATCCTACTTGGCTTACAACGGAACGGTATACTAGTAGTAAGGTAGCTACTAAGGCTATATACAGGGTTAGGGACGGTCTACGGCTAAAAGANTAACGGAACGGTATACTAGTAGTAAAGTAGCTACTAAGGCTATATACGGGGTTAGGGATAGTCTACGGTTAAAAGATATCGGAGGCCGTATTATACCCCGTCTAAACCCTCTTACTCGTAGCTTATATCGAGGCAACGCGTACAATGATTAGACGCCGGCGCTTTTGCTTTAGAGGCTATAAAAGGGGAGCTAGGGGGTAATATTAGGGGCTAGCGCCCGTAAGATAGTTAGGACTAGGAATTATATATAAGCGGAGCCTATTAGGTAGTATACGGACTACGAGACTATATAATAGGCCTTATCCCTCCTCCTACTTTATACCTTAGTTGACTTAGTTTTATCTACTACCTTGATCCTCGTATATATAGGGTCTTCCCGTAATAGCTATATCCTAGGCCGAGGGCCTATTATACGAGCTTAAACCTATCTAGTATCTTTTATAGTACCTCTAGGAGTAGAATACCTAGGTTCTTAGCCCTGGTTTGTACGAAGTTAATAGATAGCTAGTCTAAGTAATGCTAGGCTTAATTCTACTTAGTATTAAACCTCTACTCTATTATCCCTACTATCTAGTTAAAGGATAGCCCTATACGGAAATTATTAAGATAGAATCTCTTTGCGCGGCCTACTAGTATATCTTAGAAGATAGTAATATACTAGTCTAGGGGGATATCTAGTCTCTAGTATTAATAAATAAAGAGCTAGATCTTTTTATATAGAATATTATACGCCTCCCTAGTAAAGTTTTCCTCCTTTCTCTAGATCTTCTAGAATATAATAATTATACGAGGGTTAATTCTTGCTAGCTAAAAAGGGGGGATTAGAAACTATTCCTAGTAATCTCCTAGTAGGCCTAGGGGTCCTAGGGGTCCTAGAGGTCCTAGAGGTCCTCCTTTCTACTATCCCCTCTACTCTACCTACCTATCTCTTCCGCGCGGAGGATCTATCCCTTATCCTAGATTCCTAGATCCTCCTAAGGGCCCTAGGAACCCTATACCTCTAGTCCCTCTATTATCCCTAATTTCTCCCCTCCCCTAGATTCGTATATCTTCTATACTCTTATACTAGGATAGCTTATCGCGCGCGTTCGCGGTTATCGTCCTATATTATACGAGATTAAACTCCTTACTCTCTAGTTTCTCCCTTAACTCCTAGATCTTCTTATCCCTATTTACCCCTTATTCCTTCCTTCCTATACCTTGAGATTTGCTACGTACCTTACCTAGGCGGTTTTCGTACGCTACCTAAGCTAGGTATATTACCTATTTCTCTTCTTATACAATACTATTATCCTAGCGTTGTATAGAATTAAGATCTAGTTTTCCTATTATTAGTATAGTATCTATCTCTAACTACCTCCTCTCTTTACGCGGTGCCGGCGGCTACCCGTACGACGGCGCTATACTATTATCCTAGAAGCTAGTTTAGCTATATAGTCCTTAACTAAGAGCTGCTAGACTTAGGATTAGAGTAGGTCCTAGGGTATCTATAAGGAGGTAGAATATCTATATAGCTACTAGAATCCTCTCCCTTATACGGAGGCCTCTTTCTATATATAGCTAGTATATATTACGAATATATATCCTAGCTACTATTCTAAATTAGTATAGTTTCTAGCCTTTAAAATCTTCGTATAATATATCTCTAAGATTTCTCCTTATTAAAGGTAAGAGTCTAAACTTATAAAGTTTTCATATAAAGTATATTATTTTCTAACGTTCTAATAGTACGACTATAATATCTACTTTATATTTCTATTCTTAAATAGAATTAATAGTCCTCCTTAGGTCTACTATAGATACTCCTACTACCTAGGCTATCTCCCTTACTAGGAAGAGTAGTTATATAGTATTTTCTTTCTTTATCTCCTTCTCTTCTTACTCCTCTTTCTACTTTCCTTTCTATCTTAACTCCTTATCTTCTAGTTATTTAGGTAAGGCTAGTATCTAAGGGGGTAATATCTAGATAAAATCGCCGATACGCGATATCGTATAATTAGTTAGTTAATCTTTAGCCTAGTTAGGTATAAGATCCTTTACTAGGTTTTAGATTAAAATCTAGATCTTGATCGCCGTTATACGATATAAGAAGAGCCTTTTTACTATACTTCCGGTCTTTCCTCTCTAAAAGAGATATACTTTGTCGTCCTTAATCTATAGCTACCTAGTAACTACTAATTAGTATTAATAGGTCTTAGACCTAGGTTATAATAAAGAAATATATACGTATAATAGAATAGTAACTCTATATTGTCTTATATATCTATCTATATATTGTGCGAACATACTGAAGTTAGAGACTTCAGACCCCCGTTGTGCCAAGCCATCCACAGGAATCCACAATATTAGCAGTCGCCTTTTATGGTCAATACCCGATTCAATATGGGTCTCGTGGAGAGGTTCTGGTTTGTATTACGAAGACCCGCGGATTGGAAGCTAAACAGGTAGGTATGTATGTCTCTTCTGATATTTGTTTTGAAGGCGTATTGACTTGTACTTTAGATAAGCATATGCAAAGCCAGCGACTTTTCTGCTATCCTCGAGGACTATTTCGCATATCGGGGAGCACACTACGAATGCCATATGTATCCGTTACATAGAGCAGATCTTCGTGCTGGCCGCTACGAAATTATAGAAGGTCCTGGTAATCATGAATTATCTCTAGTCAGCTTTAGATAGTATTCATGCCGAGAAAGGGATCATGGGATCGACGACGATAGGGCGAAATCAAGCAATGCATTTTCTAAAAGCTACCGCCAATTGGAATTATCTCCGACTGTGGAAGCAGTATTCTTTAAGATACACCTTTGATAAGCCTAGGTCTTGATCGCCGTCTAGAGCCCGTGGTTGTTCGAGCTCGCCCAGCTGAAGGGTGGTACGTCTGCGCGGATGAGTTCAAGTTCCATGGTAGCGACCCAACTCTATCGTCAATAAGGCTTACATATGACATTACTGGCACTATACAAATGACATAGACCAGTGACATCTCCAATTCGTTTGAGATCGTCTCTCTTCCATCCTCAAGTCGTGGAATGCAATGATGCGTCGACCCATCCTCTCCCTCGCAGCCATCCAGGCATTAATCGCCCTCACAACAGCGCAAACACCACCATTCTTCAATCCAGTAATCTACGATCCAATATACATATCCTACGAGGGCAAAACAGTCTCGCCACCTGGCCAACTAGTCCTCTACAATGGTAACTCTCTCCCACCCCAACACACTCCAACAAAACTCAACCAACACGAAATGCCCAGAAACCGCCTACCCACCCATAATCACCATCCCTCCAACGCTCGTCTCCAAAACCTCCAAAGCCATCCTCCTAATGCTCAATCTCGACTACCCCGCCAAAACAAAAAGAATACCAAACCTTTTTTGGCTTTCCCATAACATCTCCCTGCAAAGCACACTCCTCGACATCCCAAATACCAACAATACAATCCCGCTCCCATACTCCCAGCCCACAAAAGTATGGGAGGGTGATACGGCACATCAATATATATTTCTTCTTTACACGCAACCCCCTTCCTTCACCTTCAACAGCTCATACATCAACACCGATTACGGCGACTCCGAGAAAAGGGTCGGATGTGGATTAGGTTCTGTATTGACATGCGGGGATGAATACATGGGTTTTGATCTGGGCGTTTTTGAACGGGATAATGGGTTGGCGAGTCCCGTGGCGGCGAGTTATTTCACCATTTTTAAGCTGAGGCCGAAGGATTTGGCGGAATGGCAGGAGATTGAGATTAAGAAGCAGTTGGAGAGGGTGAGATGGGAGGCTAATTCTACGAAAGATCATCTTAATGGGGAGGAAAGGGAGTGGGAGATGGTTAGGGCCGGATTTGGGTGGTGAGGTGGCTTACTGTCGGTTGACTCTTCTCTGGATAAGGTATGTAAGCATAATGATGTATAAGCAATAATAATGTAATCCGTGAGAAAGGTGGAGACTAGGTAAATCAACGACCCTTATCACTTATTATCAAAACCCTTTCCACCAACAATATTAACCATCTCCCTCACCGGACTCGAATAATCCCTGCCCACGCCAAACATCATCTCCTTCCTCATGACCTTTCTATAATTCAGCCCGGGAGCCACCTTGCCCAAGACATACTCCCTCCTCGTCTCCGTCCGATCAGGAACAGGGATACTCCGTCCCACCAAAGCCTCCATCCCCTGCCAAGCAAAAGTGATCACCTCCTTCGCCCTAGTCTGAATCTTCGCCTCATCTAACATCATAATCTTCGTCTCTGGGTAATTGTGGTACCACTGGCTGGGCTATCGTTGTCGGTTGGACCGTTTCGATCAACCCGATCATGTTCGCACATCTGGAGAATCGGACATAATTTCCATTCGTTGGCCTCTACTTGCTGCAGATGCCCATCGTCTTCTTTTTCTATCCGGAAACCAAGGATCGAAGTCTGGAAGGCATCGATGCCATGTTCACCACACCTGGAGACATTTTAAGTTCTTGAAGGTGCGATTCTGCTGGCTTAAGTAAGCCTTGGGGCCTTGGCATCATACCTACCTCCTGGTGTACGGTTGAAACAATCAATCTCTTTTTTCAAACATCGCAACAATTTCGATGGGTCACACCATACTAAGACAGATGCCTAGGATTCTCCATTTCGGTTTGTTTAACAATAAACATAGGAGTTATCTGCAGGTGCATAAACCGCAGCTTCATCAACAGTTATCCAATCGCCCACAACTCTATCGTATGGTGCAGACCATGGCCTCACAGCCAGTAGACTGTGGGTGAATCTATCTTCGGCTATCCTGTCATCAGCTTCCTACGCTAATATTCAGACAGGCCTTGATCCTCACGTGTATACGAGTGGCCGATGGCTGCGCAATGACAAATTAGAGCGCGACTCACGCCACATTTCATTCGATTTTGAATCGCTATGTAAGAGAGTCATCGCACTTTGTGCTGGAGCCGTTTCCATCGCAACGTACGACAAGAGGGAAGGAGGATTTAATCGCGTCTTTATCTTCACCACCAACAATGAAAAGCGTGTCGTTGCAAGGTTGCCCTTTGCGCTTGCGGGTCCGTCTATGTTGACGACCAGCTCAGAAGTCGCTACTATTAAGTATCGTATGTTTTGTCCATTTTTTGGTTCGAAGGATAAAGCAGCCACTGACTGTTATGACATCTTAGTGCAAAGCAATACCAGTATCCCCATTCCAAAAATTCTGGACTGGAGTGATGATGCTTCAAATTCCATTGGCAGCGAATACATCATCATGGAACATTCCACTGGAGTTCAATTAGCCCAGAGGTGGCCAACTATGACTGGAGATCAGCAAATCAGATGCATAGAGACCGTCTACCAGAAAGTCAAAGAGATGGTAGATATCAAATTTTCGAGCTATGGGAGCTTGTATTTTGGTGATTCCTCACTCGGCTCCGGGTCGCAGCAAAAGTTGAACCAAGGGTTCTCCATCGGGCCACATTGTGGGTCCACGTATTGGGATTGTCGTGTTGGCGAACCTCGATACTATCACAACGTAAAACCTAACCGGGGCCCATGAAAGTCGCTCCGTGATTTTCCCAATCTGAAGGAACGAATTACTGACAAGCAGCCTTAGGGAAGGATCTTACTGCATATTGTGATGGCCTTATTGATACTGGTATATCTAGGGTCCCACCCACTGACTCTTTGCTGCCGACACGACCATGCTATCACGGAACTGTGGAGGAACACCTAAATCTCCTGGAATCAGGCCGTACATTGATAAAGCAAATCTCCGAAGATCCCCGTATCAGAAACGCCGCCACACCAACATTATTTCACCCCGATTTGCACAAAAGGAACATATTTGTTTCCAATGACGATCCGACCACTATCACAGCCATCATCGATTGGCAGTCTGCCGCCATTGAGCCGGCCTTTTGGTATGCAGATGAGATACCAGACTTTGCAAAACCTATTCCGCACCCCTCGCTCGACGATCAACTTGAGCCCAACAGTGAGCAATGCGCCAAGGCATATGGAATTTGCACTCGATTCTTCGTTCCCACTCTGGTTGGCTCTAGATTGATGGACGAAGCCTTGTTCCGCCCGTTTCGCTACTGCTACAGGACCTGGAGGGATGGCGCCATAGCATTTCGCCATGAGTTAATCGAAACGGCACACCGTTGGAAAGAGCTTCGCCTTGCGGGTTCTTGTCCTTACCATACCCCAACACCCAAGGAGCTAGTCGTTCATCAAAAAGAATACCAAAGATTTGTGGCGGCTCAAGAACTGAGGAGTAGCCTGTCAAGCCTACTTAACATTGCATCGGATGGTTGGGCCCCGCCTGAGGACTGGAAAACGGTGGAGGAATCTCATAAGGAACTCTTCGACGGTATGTTGAAGGCCGTGCTGAGCAACGAGGCTCCTTGTGATGATGAACCTATAAGAAATGAGGAGGATTTGAGAGAAATTTGGCCATTTGACTTGGAGCATGTGAAATGAGCTAAATTTAGGGAACTCACTAAATCGCCATAAAAAGAAAACTTCATTTTGCCAAACCTCGACACGCTTTCAGTAGCACGCGTGCCCCGCACCTCTCAAACATTCGGCGCATCCGAGAATCTGTCCGTTAATGGGGAGTAGACGGCATATATCTCAGGAGACTGCATACCTTTGCCGGAATGGGCTGATCACGCCTACAATCTTGTTCTCCGTCCCCTGTTGGAAACACTCTTGACCTGCAAGCAAGTCTATGGGGAGGCTAAGGACGTGATATAAATGCTGGACACTTTTCGAATCACAACCTCCCCTAGAGAAAGGGGCAGTATATATACAGCACAGAAGCATCCACTCTGGCATAAGTTCCGCAATATCCAATTCGAAAGCATGTTCGAGCTCCCTGGGTTGCTTTCTCATCTTCCAACAATTTTGTCGACACATTGACCATAGCTTTTCTAGCTATCAAGGTACTCTCTGAGCCACACTTGCGAGTACAGCGCCTGATCATACATTTTCAAATGTATGATGTGATCAACACTCTAAGGAAGTATATCAATCTCTTTTCGCAAATTGAGGTTCAGGAAGAAGTCTGTTTCCGAATCTCGTTGGGCCTTGACTACTTCTTGCTATCTAGAGTCCCCCTCTCCCCTTCTCTACTGGTCCAATTTTCGCCGCAACTGAAGCTTTCGATGCGATAATCGGTGATTTTACAGCTTGTTTGTTACGGCGTCGTTTTTGTTTATATTTGGATCAGGTTCAAATGATGTACTCAACTGCGTCACTGGCACTCACACCTGTAAAGCCTTTTAGTAAAACGAGTATCGATGTAATGCTGCTTTCGCCACGACAAATCGAAACTTCGCAGCCGAGTGGGAGTTATACGTGTTGAGACAGTATGCGACGAGGAACAGGCTTGGTTACATAGAGGACGATAAAGATAAGTCTAGCTCGGAAGACCTGGGAGACAGGGGAACAGTGTGAGGATACAGAGGAAGAGAGTATTGATGAATCGACGAGAGACCTCGAGAAGTATCCATGGAGGAGGGCGTAATCGGTGACGATTTATAGTAGGAAGACGGTATCGATTGAGGTATAATGCTCAAGCTAACCAAGGGACAGGAAAGGTAAGCACATTACCGTTGTGGCCAAGTCTAGCGTCTTGGCATTGTATGATACTTAGTACTTGCACATATAGTCTCCATCTAACAATAATCCACACATATATATACAAATTGGTAACCAACGTAGGGATTAGTTCTTATTCTCTCTTTTGCTTCCTTATAATCAAGTTCCAGTATTAGCCCTAGCCTGCAAGCCTCTAAGATAGAGGATAGCGTTAGTAGTAAGTAGGATTAAGTTATAGCTTAGTATACGATACGTAACCTAAAGCTGAGGATAGTAACCAAGGATTTAGTAACTCTCTCGAACTATACGAACTAAGAAGTAGGCTAATCCTAATCGAAGATTATAGTTACTATAGCAAAAGGGACTTACTAAGATCACGTTAGTAAACAATCTAGGAGCTCTTGCCGGTATACTAAAACAGTACCTACTAGAAATTTTTTAAATAAAAACGAGCCTACTAGTAGCGAGTTAACCCTCTCAAACCAACGTACAATAAGGGGATAAATAGCGGTAACGAAGTATACTAAGCAACGAGGTACTATTCTTAAGAAAGCCCGGAATTTCTATAAAGATACTCCCTTTTATTAGAATACCTTAGTTTACTATTAGACAACCCTATTCTATTAGACGATCTCCTAAGCCTTCCGCAGATACTAAGGAGTGAGTATAATTTAGCTAAGGAGCTTTCACTTCTAGGCTACTATAGAAATACGGCCGGCGGATACCCTAATTCTAGCTAGCTATCTCCCTTACTAACGGTAGTTACGCCTACGAATCTCGCTGAGATTTGCTTATCGGACAACTCTACTCGCAAGCCGTAATCAAGTTCTAAATTATCGATTCTATCTTTGTATCTCTCAGCGATCGATACTAGAATCGGAGACGCTATAGAAGATATACCTTCTAATTAGATAAGCTATCCGACCTTCCGTGGCTTAGATAGCGAGAATGTGGATATCTTCCTTATAATACTCGAGTTTATATATAAGAAGAACAATCCTATAGTCGCTAGTAGCGACAATGCGAAACAGACCGAGCGTAACTAGGAAGTATATTACTAGATCTTTTATTAGTACTACGGAGATACTAGAGAATTTCTCTCTTCCTTATCATCGGAAACGATAATGAACCTTACCCTCCTAAAGGATTCCCTTAAGCGCTAGTTTCCAGTTATAGTATCGGACAACTCCCGCAAGTAGAAGGCTAGGCAGTAGATAAGAAACCTAAGCCAGGGAAATCTCTCGCTAGACGACTATATCGAGAAAGGAAAGCAAATCAAGAAGTACCTCTACGAGATACTCCGTCCTAACTTGGCCGAGTATTTTTGCCAAGGGCTAGCGAATAAGAAGGTGAAGGAAAATACTATCGGATACCTTTATTAGAACGATAGCGCTTTTAAGGATATTGTCTTTAAGATCCGGACGATTACGCGAAGCCTATAGACAGCGTCGATGTCAGTAGAATCTACTAAGAAGGAGGCGGCTATTACGTTGAAAGAAGTATAGGGTAATAAGAAAGATAAGTATATCTAGTAGTTAACGGGGATTATTAGAAATTTTTCGTTCTAGTCGAGGTAGCCGCAGGGTTAGCTAGCTCAGCTAGCTTAGCTAGCTATATACACGCCGCAGTTCAGATAGCAATCGCAATTTATATAGCTAGCGTAAGGATAGTAGCAGTTTTAGTAGTAGTAGATAAACCGACCTTCGTATTAGTAATTATCTTTCCCTCCTTAGTAGAATAGGAACATTGTATCCGGGGCAAACCAAACTCCTTTAGGGAGTAGAAATCCTGGTACGCAGCCTATAGGCGCGTGGGTAATAGGGTAGAATAGTAAACCTAAGTAGCCGTGCGACAAATGCGGGATAATAGACGGCTATTATCCGAGTAATTGCACGAATACACCCTTACCTCAGGAGGTATAGGATATATTTAGAAATGCACGAATTTAGGCACAGAGGGAGTAGAACAATTCGAATCCGAACAATACTATAGGTAAGAGGCCCCCGTTTAGATAACTAGTCGTAGCAAACGTAGTAGATTACGACCCTACCTCGAACGCAAGTTACTAGATTTACGACTACCTAATTCCAGGGAGTAACTACGGCTATTATATTATCGACTTTGATAGTAGGTTAGGAATCCGAATTATTACTAAGGATAATAAGCTAGAAGTGGCTACGGTGTCCTCAAAGCGCCATCGGGGTCTAGGAGGAAAGTATACTAAAGATAACGAAGAAGAGAATATCTACTTTACTACCTAGCTACCTTTGTCGCCCGAGTTGTAGAAAGCAGCGAATAAGGTTATTACTAAGGGTATAATCTTGGTTCGTCCTAGCGAAACAATAATTAAAGGGACTAAGGGCCTACGGGACTTTAATACTCTAAGCGCGTTATAGAACTATAAGGTCTAAATATCATTTATAATATTAGCTAATCTATCCCTAACGGTAAGAGACCAGGTAATTAAAGTATTCGCGGAGGAAGTCGCCCCGATAGTTAAAGGGCCTCTCGGGACAACTATACGGACTTAGAATTCAAAATAAGTATTAGTAGAAGATAAACCTAAGTTATAGGATTATCTAGATCCGAAGCTAGGCTAGAGTAGGACTAGATAGACCCCTCTCGGACCGATAAATATAAGCAATCCTTCACGATTTACTCGTATAGAGGGTGTGACTGAATTAGAGTATTAGAATATACTTCGTTTAGATCCTAGTTAGACTAGGTATCGTCCTCTTAGACCTAAGCCTACGGGTAATCCTTTAAGCACAATAGGAGCGAAACGAGGAAATAACTAAGTTAATACGGTAATTCCTTATCGGCTAGTTACTTCATCTAAGGATATCTTTATCGCTACGAAGGTATTTATACCTTCTTCCCTTAGTACTAACGCGCTCGAGATAATTACTAAAGCAGACCGCGCTATCTCGTAGTTCACGATTACGGCGTGCGCGATTGACTCGAGAGATAGCTTCGGCAGAAACTTCTATACTCGAGCTTATTTATTAAATAAGGGTACGATATAGGAGGTCCCTAGGACTCTTATTAATAGTAGCTTACTACTTAGCTTTATATCTACGATTGCTATAGAGAAGATAGATCTACTAGTAATCTTCACGTCTAGATTTAGTATAAGCGTCGCGAATAGCGCTAGCGCGGCCATCTTAGGACGAGTTTAGTTACCTATAACTATTTCCGGAGTCTCAATCCTACAGGATTTGTATATCATACCCGGCACTCCTCCTTATACTATCTTATTAGGGAGGCAATGGTTGAAGGCAGCCTAAGCAATCGGAATTTATTCTCTAAATAAATACTAGATTCGGGATAGTTATAATATAATGCGGAAGCTAGAGGAGACGTATACGTAGTAGATCCTACAATTATATCGTCTACCGTAGATTGGGATTAGTAGTTAGGTTAGACAGATAAAGGACCTTAACGTTAATAACGAGTTGCGCTTAGAGATTATAGCAGATATTATAAGTCAATCGAAGCTAGCTAGTGCTCCCCTAGGAAAAGACAGCTAGTTATAGGTTCGCTACCGCCTATAACTAAAGAAAGAAGTCCGTAGGCCGTAGATAAGACTTATATCGGTAACTAGCGAGAGCGAAGTTACCGAGACAGGCCGCTATTAGCTAGGAGACTTCGACAGTATTATTAGTAATATATAGTATTAATAGCTCTTTACGGCTCTTCGAAATATTATTACCCCGAAGATATTTATTTTCACACGGTCTAGCCGAATAGAAAAAGGAGAAAGAAAATTACTTAGGCGATAAAGAGATTGCTCGGGAATAAGATAGGATTGGAGGATTCTCTATCCGTAGACTAAGAAGTAGTTAGAGAATCTAGATAGGGAAGCCAGGACAGTATCTATTAAGGTAGGCGGAGGAATACGAAGGTAGAGTACCAAGTAGAAGGAGATAAGGAAAAGATTGATAGGATACGCTAGTAGATTATCGGTAATAAGCAGTTCTAGTAGACTCCTAATCGAGTAGTATCAATAAGTTCTATAGATATAAATAGTAAGTAGTCCAAGAATAAAGAAAGTTTATCTTACTACTATCCGCGACGAGTTTCTTACAATTTTCAGAAAGCAGTATGTGAGGATAAGGAGGACTACGTAGGCCGTAGTAAAGGGCTAAAAGTAGATAATACTATCGGGATGATCTGCTCATTACTATTACCTACTAAGAATATAATAGAGTTCTCGCTAGTCTACTAGCAACCTAAGCAAGTAGCGCGCGCGCACGCAGCCCGCACAAATAAGACTACTAAGGATAGTAAAACGGACCTAAGAAACGATTATAACTATTCGAGTTCCTTTGCTATATACTAGCTAAACTTCCGCGACGAGAGTCTATAGATAGACGACCTGGCGAGAAAGATAGCCTACGATATACGAAGCTCCGCTACGAATAAGTTGAGCCCAAAGGGAAGTTGCTAGTAGATAGGATAGGAGTAGGCTAGATATACCCCCCGTACTTAAGAAGATTATACTTTCGGGAATAGGTAGTTAGGATTCCCGACACCTCGTCGACTATAGACCTACCGTCGCGAGATACCCTCTTACATCCTAGGAGAGGAAAAGAAGCGGAGAAGAGATAAGTAGTTCGACTAGTTTCTAGGTATAATTAGCGATTTGGTAGATACGGAAGAGAAGCGTACCCGGGCTTAAGCTCTTATCTAGTATTAGCGTAACCTCTTTGTTACGGACGTTCGGGATATGCCCTCTACAGACCTTATTATTCATAGAATCCCGACCTATAATAGGGTAGCGCCGAAAGCTATACGGCTGAAACTATATACCGCTAAGGAGGAGTAGTAGGAGCGAGAGAACTTCCCTAAGCTTAAAGAGGCTAGTATTATTACGAGAATAAGTTCTTATTAGTCCGCCCGGACAAAATATCTAAGGAAGGAGAACGGCAAGTTACGAATAGTCTATAATTTTATCCCTATCAACAAAGTAATAATTAAGGCAAATTACCCGATAAGAAGGATTAAACCTATTCTCTAGAGTATAGGCCGTCTAGGAATAGTCTATATATTTAAGTTAGACGCATCGAACGGATACTAGGCTATTCCTCTCTATAAGAAGTACGTATTTAAGACTGTATTCTTATCTTCTATAGGCCAATAGGCATACTTCCGGATAGGCCAAGGATTGACGGATACTCCGGGTATATATACGTATTTAAAGGATATCGTTACTAGAAACATCCCGAATCCAAACGCTGAACCGGCCCTTGCGACAGCGATGCCGGGAAGAGCGGTATTCGACTACTTTATAGATAATAACCTTAGAGGTGCAGATAGCTTTAACTCTCTATTCGAATTTCTCTATAACTACTACTTTCCCCGTCTATATTGGGTATACCTTACTCTAAACCCTCTTAAGACGGTGTTCTTTATAAGTAAGATCTTAGTCCTAGGTCATAATAAAACTAGATTAGGAATCCGCCTAGCAGCCTATAAGTTACGCGTATTCGAATAGATAATATCTCCTATATTACCTGAGGAGCTCGACCGATTCCTATAGCAGCTACCTTTCTTCAAGAGTTTCTGTCTAGGAAGATCTAACTATTCGGACATTATAAAACAGGCAGTATAGTAGGAATATATTAAGAGAATAGTAAAGGGAAAGAAGATACGCACTCGAGCTATTACTAGATTTGACTAGACCGAAAGCTATAAGGTAGTATTCTAGGAATATAAGAAGTCGATCCTCGATAATATTTATACGGCGGGCGATCCTGCGAAATAATACTATATCGCCATAGACGTATCCAAGACTAGAGCGGGTAGTGTCCTATTCTAGTTGCTAGACCAATCGTCCGGTACGTTCGCTCGGTTCGGCAAGTACGTCTTTGATAATATAGCTATTATTATATTTATAAGCTTCAAGTTTACAGACGCGGAGACCCGATACTATACTACTAAGAGAGAGGCGTTGTCTACGCTTAAGTACTTAGAAGAATACCGGTACCTGATTAAGGGGAGCCCCTATAAGACTATACTATATACGGATTACTCTACCCTCATTTCAATCCTATAAGGTAATAATGCCCGGGATAGAATTAGTAGGTAGTAATATCGGTTATCGGAGTACGACCTTCATATTGTTTATATCCCTAGAAAGGACTTGACTATCGCAGATAGACTCTCAAGACTACGGTATAGGGACGATACGGATTATAGTCCGCTCGAGCTAGACCTAGTAGTACTGGCTATAGTAGCTCCTTAAGATATATAGTAGGAGTCGAGTCGGATCCGTAGACAGACCGAGTCACTTCCTAGCTCCGTAACTATTAGCCCGGAGTTGCCTAACGATCTATTAACAGTATAGCGGGCGTACCTTGACGATTATTAGTATAAGGAGCCTTTGATACTAGTACTTGGAGCGAACATTCCGAACGGTACGCAAATGACTTTAGCCTAGAGGAAAGTAATTCGGCGCTTCGCGGTAAGACTAATTCCTTATAAAGACGATCAAGGCCCTATTTTGGGTTACCGATCGAATAGTAGTAGGCGGGTGAGATGCATTTTATAGAAGGAAGTAAAGTCTACGCTTAGGACGATCTATAATACCTATACCTACTTCGCTACGGAAATTAGCTTAGTAACGGCAGTCTAGTATTACTTCTAGCCAACGATACTTACAGATATAGATGAATAGTATCGGATATATCCCTAATACTAGTTTTTGGGACTACTACGTCCTATAAGAGCCATATTGCCGATAATGACTATATCGCCTATAGATATAATTAGTATAGATTATATCGGCCCGTTCAATCTAGTATCAACGTTAGGGAAGAAGTATATCTTGATCGTAGTAGACTACTTCACAAGATTTATATAGGTAAAAGCTATTCCTATCGCAGATAGTAAGGCTACCGCAGATTTTCTTAGTAAAATAGTAACGATATTTGGTTAGCCCTTAGTTATATATAGCGACAATAGTTCCTATTTCCGGAAATCTTGCACCGAAGCATTAACGGCGAATAGAGTAAGGTAGATTTTTACTCTAGTCTTATATCCGTAGTCCGTGGGACTATCCGAAAGATATATCTAGGCGGTTCTCGCTAGTCTACGTAAGGTCTTATAGGGCGACGCGTAGCGAATATAGAAATAGGATGAGTTCTTACCGCTCGTTATTTATACGTTACGACTAAGGCCTATTCGCTCGCTTGGGTATTCCCTATATAAGTTGATGCTCAGCTTTGAACTACGGGTAAACGGAGAGGAATAGACTATCGACGAGAGACTAAGGTTAGCGGTCGCTAGGATAGTATCTTACCAGGATATATACGTATATATGACTAAGGCGGGCGAGCGATCCGAACTCGTAAAAATGGCGAGATATAATAAGATGCGCGACTTATCGACAAGGATTCGTTCAGCTGAATATAAGAAAAGAGCGTAGAATAGTAGATTAGCGAAAGATAGGCGCCTCCGCAAATAGGCTCTCCCGGAACCTAATAATTTAGTCCTTATCCGTCGCACGTATCAAGATAGTATCAAGGGCTATAAGCTCGAACCGAAGTAGTAGGGTCTAATACAAGTTAACTCGATCTTATAGTACGGGCAATCTACAATTCTTCGGAATCCTAAGACTGGGAAAATTAGAGGACGTTACTACCTTAATAACCTTAAAGTCTTCGCGAAGAGGAAAGAAGAATGGGATCTAGGGACTAAGATAGTAGTAGGGTTAAATGAATTGGTTCGAAGGATATTTACGATAATATCTAAGCAAGTCTGGGAGGGACTAATAGGGGATATTAAGTTTGATATAATCGGGAGCAACGATAAGTTAATAGTTTAGGATAAGTAGGTAATGTAGAATTTATAGTAGAATTCGGGAGTCTTAGACGGGAGAGTAAGAGACGAGGAAGACGACTATTACGAGGGGATAGAAGTTAACCTACGGATAGGATAAGGAGGCCGGAAGGCAAGGGAGTATTAATAGAAGAAATCTTAAGAGGGGGAAATTTACCTAGCGGTAGCTTATTCTAGTAGGGAGCACGCAGGCTATATATATATCCTATATATCGGCGGAGTACCGATAAGACGATTAGGAACATTAATATCTAGATATTGTCCCCTTAGAGCAGTCTGACTTAGGTATCCTATACCGCTACTAGGGTCGCTAGGAGGGGACACGAGTAGAGACGGAGGCGAGGAAGTAGCTTACGAATCCTTCTAACTACAGGCTGAAAACCGAGTCCTAGGTACCGCAGGCGTGCGGAGTATTATAGTTGGTATTTATAATCAAAGATATAAGAGTATTTCTCCTAAGGGAAACGATTTGCGATGCATCTACGACAAGCCTATATCTACGGCTTACGTAACATTTTATGCGTGGCGCTGGTAAATTAGAAGGATAAGTTTCCTATTATAGGATTCCTATTTAGCCACACAAAGAGACAACTATATTTATGCGGCTTGCGTACTACTTAAGATTTGAAGGTATTAAAGGCCTCAGATAAGAAGGCTTACCTAGCGATTCTAAGAGTCCTAAGATAGCCGACAAGCGCGTAGCTACGGCGGGGGTACTTATCCCAAATTGGTATATATAAATCCAGGTCATGACAACTCTACTACCCGGAATAATATAACGTTAGTTACTTTATACGGTCAAGCCTCAGCGTTAGTTTGCCTAGAGGAGGGTATAAAGGAGACGCCCTATATATTCGAGCTGTTATTATATAATCCCTAGGTAGTAAGGTTTCTTAACTTTATAACCTCTACGACCTTAGACCTAGACCCTCTCGAACTAAATTCGTTTACTAGAAGTAATTAAAATAAGCCTCGACTAGCGGAATCTTATTATCAAGCCCTTTTCCGGCTGAATCGGAGTAGAATAGTAAATTAGATTATACCCGGATTTCCTCGAATAGATAACCTTGAAAGCTTATCGAAAGCTAGCGTATCCAAAGTAATAAGGAGAATCTTACTAGAATGGATATTACCGTTAGCAGCTGACGAGAGTCCGGCGCGGGTAACGAACTAGCGAAGAGGAGATAAAGTAGTTGTCCCCGGAATCTAAGCCTAGTTAGACTTTAGGAGCTATTACGGTTTAGAGCCGGACTTAATCACGAAGCGAGCTGAAAATTATAAGAGTATAGACAAATTCAAGTAGGTAGCCTACATCGTGGATAACGGAGGAGTTTTGATCCGTTGTTGTAAGATATAGGATTACGACTTCCTAGACGCTTATAAAGTTTCATTCTTAAGAGAGAAGATAATCTTCGATAACGAATTCCCCGAGGACTACTAGAACCTACTAGTAGAAGATAGTAATGAAAACGACTTACTTAACTATTAGAAGCTACTCGATATTATCTATAAAGTACTTTAAATAACTAACGGTCCTAAGTTCTTCGACTAGGTAACCGGTCGAGTATTAGTCGAGGAAGTCTACTAGCGTGTCTCGTATAAGCTAGACTTACAAGCTTTTACTACTAGGCCAACAGTGCGAGAACCTTCGATTACCCCGACTATACCTAGTAAGAAGGAGACGTCTAATATAAAGACGGATCAGCCTATCTAGAAAGCTAAGAAGAGGAAACTCGGAAAGGGAAAGGGTAAAGCTTAGTTAGTAGACGGTAGTAAGTATTTAGTTAACGAGTAGGCTAAGAAAATCTAGAAGCTATTGGACGAAAACCTTAAAGCTAAGATCGGAGTAGCAAGGACAGCTTTAGGAATTAAGCCGAAAGGAAATAAGAGCTAGGGAATAGCTATAGTATCGAAGGTATTTAAGGAGGAAATACCTACAAAAGCGATTCTTCCTATAGAGTCTCCCCTTACGTAGGATATTATCGACTCCGTCTCTAGCGTACGAAAACACGCTAGCCCCTCGGATAAAGAGAAATAGGAGACACGTCCTAGGAAGGAGTTAAGACTATCCTCCGAATAGGATTAGAGCGCCGTAGTAGAAGTATATAAGATCAAAGACGGCTATAAGCGTCACTACGCTACGGAATATACTTTTAATTACCGTAGTAAACTCCTAAAGCGAGCTTGGTCTAATGTCCTAAATGCAAAGAATAAGAAAGGAAAGGTGATTGTAACGGAAGAGGATCGAGAGCGTATAATTAGAAATTCTTAGTAATGGCGCCGCGAACAAATCATACTAGAATACCTATAGATAGATAATATACTAGACGTAGACTACAAGCCTAGATCTAGGCCATATAGCCGCGTAATCCTACTAAAGGATCTAATTACCGGAAAGTAGCTACCTTGGTCGAAGAAAAAGGCTGAAGAACTTATCTAGCGTGGAGAACAGGCGTATTATAATATAATATCTAACGCCGGTTGGCATCGAGTTCGGGATAACTTCTTTATAAGGCAATTCTAGAAGCTGAAGAATAGTAAGCTAGATCCTACAATCGAGAAAGTAAGGGATAAGCGCGTCTTACTAGATAATAAGTCCTAGTAGTTAATTAAGGATCGAGTCTTCTTTAACAACTGGATAAAGCAATAGGTATAAGACGCAGCAAACGAGATCCTTATAAATAAGAAGCGGATAGCCAAGGAATTGCTTAGCTATTAGAAGGTAGTTTACGATAATACCTAGGCAGAAGTCGACGCTGCGCAGTAGATAAGTAAGAAGGCTATAGATAACCTCTAAGTCCTCGACGACCAATTCTAAGCCTTTAGCTAGAGTTATAATAAGACGGTCTTAGTACTATAGCAATCTCAAGCCGAAACTGTACGGCTTAAGGAAGAGATAAGGAGGCTAAAGGTGAATAGATATTAGCTAAACCCGCAGGCCGTAATTAAGATAGATAATTAGGATACTTAGTAAATCTACGTACCTAAGTAGCAGACGTTTCTTCCTCTAGGATTCCCTATTAACGACGACGAAGCTTAGCCTAGGAACCTAATAAAGACGCCGGTTACCAAAGGAAAGGTAAAGGTAAAGCCAGCCCGAACGAAGACAGTAGGACGGAAGTAACCTAGTACTACGGCCGGGATAATTAAGAACGAGGACGGCAGCTTCTTAGTAAGACCCGAAATTTACTAAAGCCCGGGAGTTCCTAGTGGATAGATAGTAATAACGGAGGACGGAGATACGGAAGGCGTGCTAAGAGATTAGCGCAAGTAGTAGAGTCTCTTAAAGGCTACTTCTATAGTAATAGCCCAATTAGATACTAATCTTAATAGTATAATTAGTCTACCAATCCCAGCTAATCTCGATAAGATACTAGGGACGACCTTGTTCGACACCCTTGGTAAAGAAGACGAGGGCGGCTCGTATAAGACTAAAGATATAGTCGAGTATCCGGTATACTAAATAGAATAAGTTTAGTACTTAGGGAATAGCGCGGATGTCCGGCCGGTATACATAACTATTATTACTTAACTTTATAAATTTCCTTCTAAGAATAAAAGAAAAGTATACTTTTATTACAACCTATCTCGGGCTATCTCTTTTATACCGGGGTAGTAGAGACAGAAAAGGTTACGGAGAATAACCAAGGACTAAAGTTAAGAGGAAAAACGGGAAATTAGTACTAATAATACGGAGGGCGTAGAAAGCATAACGGATATTTCATTTTAAAAGGGGGGATCCTATTATCTATAAGTATAGATAGCCAAGGGTATAGATTGTCTAAAGGAAAGGAGGAGTCTCCTAGGATAATACGGAGGACTAATAGGGGAAATTTAATAAAAAGGGCAGTCTATAAGGACCTATGGTAAGATTTTTAAGAGGGGGGGATCCTCTGTGGCCAAGTCTAGCGTCTTGGCATTGTATGATACTTAGCACTTGCATACATAGTCTCCATCTAACAACAATCCACACATATGCATACACCGTATGGTCCGCAATACACTGTGCAACACATCCGATCAGACTTAAGTTGAAAAGAGTTTCTTTTCACACTTGTGCTCCAGCCTCTCACAATGTCTTTAACTAGCAACCCTCAACACTGACATGGCGCACTCTGGCATCCATATAAGTATCTCACTTCCCATTGTTGCCCTGCCGACGCACTGCTTCCAAAATCATACACTCACAGAATTTCACCATGAGCGCAGCCGAAAAACTGGTCGCTCAATTGCAACGCATCTCACCATCAGATATCCCAACTGATATACAGCTAGTCCTTGCCGAGCAGCTACGGGATCTTGCCCATGACCTGGAGCTTCAGGCTCGATGGACTAGATTGCCATCATCGCCAGCACTTCACAACGGCGAAGACCATGACCAAGAAGAAAGGGATACAACGGGACGCCTTGCCGAATCTCCCGAATTAGATGGCGAGGACCCAGTTTTAGACGACGGTGCCTCATCTTCATCGTGGGAAACTATGGGTTCTGATGGTATCTTGTTGCCATCTACCCCTTGTCCTAATCGCGATGGGGACGCTGCTTGCACACTCTTAGATCAGCCATTTCGTCCAGCTAATCCATACGAAGAATACGCAATGGGTTTACTCGACTCTGAACCGGGTGGATTCGAGACAACTTATAGCTTTAACAATGCACCTTCTGAATCAAGTGGTTTATCACAATTCTCGCAAAGTCCCGGTCCAGATAGACAGGTGGGATCGTTCATAGCCAGAGGACGTCGACCAGCGACCCCATGTACGCCATCTCCAAGACCTGTGTTTCATACACCGTCCAATATGGGATCCGCTGACGATATATGCATCCCTCTACCCGCCCCGAGGAAGAAGGCAGCATGGTGGGAACCAAATCTTTCCCCAGGCGCCTCGGGCTCGAGTCCCTTCGATAGCCTGACATCTAGAAATTCCTTACCCGTAGATCTATCCTTCACCCACTCATCCCAATTCCTAGAAGGCAAGTCAGAATACCTCACACCCACAAACCCATCTTCACCACATGAAGTCTCCAAAAGCAGCACAACAGAACCGTCCAGTTTCCAAATCGACGGCACCTCCATCCGCGAATTGAAAGATCCATTTTGGAATAGCCCACCTTTATCCTATCCGCTCCTCAACGATTCAGATCAGAGTATCCATAGGCGGATCACAGAGCCGATGAATCGGTCGCATAAATTGTTGTTGGATTTACAGGCTGTGAGACGGGAGGGATCTCCTTTTACTTCTGAGCCGGGATTGCCTCCGTCTTTGCCACCGGGGCCGAATGAGTTGATGGACTTGGTGATGGTTAGGGAGGCGGCGGTTGTGGCGTTGCCGGTGAGTCCGATTAAGGTGGAAGCAGTGGTGAGAGTTCGTGATGGGGGAGAGGGGAATGTGGGGAAACGGCTTCGTAAACTGTCGATGTGGGATCGGCTTGCGAATGTGGCAATGCGGGTTGTTGGACATAAGAAACATGCGCCGCGTGAGCAGAACAGGAAAAAACGATAGGACGAGTAACGGGAAAGGTGGGAGGAGGTTAAAGTCTAGGAAGTCTTTGGCCTCGCTTTTTGGGATAAGTCCTGTTAGGAATGATCGTTATTAGGAGTCAATGAGACTTTTAGGTGTAAAATCCCAAGGAGCAATTGGAGAGCCTGATCGTCTTCTTTCCGACCTTCTAAATCAAAAAAACGAGGAAGTATTGTAGGTGACATTTCATTTTCATATTAGAGACGGTTGTCAAAGACCCGATGTTGTATATTCACTATACTCCGACCGGAGGTAATCATATTTTACAATCGAGGGACATGCACTTTCTCCAATTTCATTGGGAACATGATTGGAAGGGACGGAGAATAGGTAGAAAGAAAAAGTGAAGAGAAAGTCCAGCGCGATAAATGGAGCTGCGGTTTTCCTTGCGTTTGATAATTGAAATGGAGGAACAGGATTCGGGGAATACGTCACGGTCCAATCTGAAGCTTCCGAGTCGGGAGAGGAGGAGCAGACATAATCATCGTAAAAAGGAATATCAAAGATCGAGGTGATTCATCATTTTCCGAAGCACTGACACCCAATCTCAGTAACAGGGCAACTATGAATGATATCACCAAACTATGTGCTAACCATTTTCGGTCCACCTTTCTCTTACTATGTATAAACTTAATTTAGCTCAGGCTACATGATGATTCATGACAATCACGGGTGACCGTCGACAAGGCACTCCACGGACGGGATTTCATGTGGGTACTATCGTGAACGAAGCAGGTATACACAAAGCAAGGTACAAATCCGGACACTCACTTTATCCCATTTACAGTTAGAAGTAGGAAACTATCCGACCCTACCCCCCTCCGATAATAGAAAGATACCTTTGATTTGATTTGTCATTTTGATTTGATACTCCGATTTGATATAATTTAATTTTAATTCTGATTGGAAGAGCGGTACTTCGGAGTATCCGAGAAAGTATAACAAACTATGATAATACTATGGTAGGCTGATTTGAGTTCCGTCGATGATGATGACATCTCTGACAGCTTTTTCGGATGCCGAGTAGTCCATCTGTCAGAAATGTCATGTAGAAGTCAAGGGTAAAAACAACTTCGGATTTGCTTCTTGCATATGTGCTGTACATTCAGTATAGAGCCGATGGAGGAAACGGAGAGTCGAGACGAGGGACAGTATAATAAACCCTACCTACGGAGGCCGGCTCACTCCAGGGTCTCGGACAATCGCTATTCGCTTTCCTCCCGTTCTTGTTTAGGACCAAAAAGGGGAAAGAAGGCGTGCACCGATGAAATACTGCCTTTCAACTGGTCGTTCAGCCTCGTCCGTCCCTATCAAAAATACCCAACACCACGACCTGCTCGACAGGGACAAACTCCCGGCGACACATCCACGGCACCATCATACTACTATACTGTGTAGGATGTAATGATATAATACACCCACGTCAATCAATCTACACAGTATGCAGAAGAACATCCAGGGTCAAGAAAGCTCCCGGGGCAAAAGACGGAAGAGCATTTCAAGGGTGACATAGTAAATAGACGGTGGGTGAAAGAAAGAAAGAAAGAACATGAAAGAACATGAAAGACGGAGACGGAAAAGAGGAAGAAACCCCATCCGTGCCCACCCCTCTCCACAATACAATCAGTCTAATCCCAGAAGCACTCCCAGTCACATCCTCCCTCCTAGCCGCCTCACATCAATATATCCCCAACGCCAACGCCATCCAAAACAGCCGGGCACGTATGTATGTACTGTGGTAGGATGGGTATTAAACGTTAATTCTCGGCTCGATAACCCCCCTGTTATCTCCTACCCCAACGTAGGATTATAAATATAAAACTTACCTCTTTAGAAAGAGAAAAGCGAGGAGAATAAGATCCTTTTCTTCCGATAAAAAAATATTACGTTTACGTTGAGTTATACGTAGAAGAGAACTTATCGCACGGATCAAGACAGGGGTTGCAATTAACGTTTAATAGCCCGGCTACCACAGTATCATGTACGATATTTACAAGCGCCCCTCCCTTCCATCCATCGATCCCTCAAGCGCAACGATACTCCCGTCGCCTCAATCAATATGTTTGTGCACCGTTACCGTTACAAGCGTGGCGAAACCAGTACGGAAATAGAATAGCCTTTTCGGATTCAACTGTAGTCTTCGTATAATATAAAAACCATTGGTGAGACGGAGTCCGAAGTGAGGAGGCTGTATCTTATCGTGAGGTGAGTGAGGGTTTCCTTCGGACGGGACGCGAGGATGAGAGGAGGGGACGGGGGAGGGGGGGTTTTGGATGGACTTTGATTCTGCAGTGGTGGGGATAGAGTCACTTCCATCCACCTAAGGCTCCTTTTAGCATGATACGAGTACCTCATTGATCAAATCACCATGCTTATAATTTTTCTACAAACTAAACTGCCAGTGCAGTGCGAAGACGTAACTTTAGCCTTCAGACTTTCGGAGGTTCTGTACTTAGGAAAGTGAGTGGAGAGAGAGGAAGGACCCAATTAAAGTGAAAAGGTGGTGACCTCAAAAAGTGGATGGGTAATCGGTTTATGGAGGATCGATTCTGGATTCTCGTATCTCGCCGTCAATCGTGTGGAAATGTGAGACAGCAAAGGGATTGGAACAAAAGGACATCCCAGCCACATTCATCTATATTCCGTTCGAGAGACGATACCAGCACGACCGTTGAAACTGGATGAAGCGACCATATCCTCAAAACAAACAATACTGGCAATGAAGGAAGAAAAAGTCTTTAGACGAACTTTTCATCAATTCAAGCGGCTGAACTTATAATTTCTGGTCGCTGTGGTGTGTATCCTGACAAAATGTACAATAGAAGTATATCCAGAAACTTCTCACACCTTGGTGATGAACTACGCCCGCGTGCAAACAAGACCGATAACCTATTCATATCCCATAGATTTCCTCCCTCATTGGTCCATATCTTTATCAATATTCGCTTACAGTCATTACCAAGAAAAGGATTCCTCAACAAACTCAATGTTTACCTTGCCCATCCAGTTCCTACATCCTTTTCGCACCTCATCGGCAAGAGCACCGACACCGCAGACTGTGACCCCCACGGCTCCAATCGATTGGTCAACTTCTTGGTCAATCAAAGCTTGGATGTTTGGCTTTCCAGGGAACATTTGCACACTGCTACTTGGCGAGTGGATTTCCTTGGTGCTCTTTGGTCGTGTCACGAAGAGCAAAATCTTGAGTACTTCCCGGCGTCTTGGGAGGCCCAAGATCTCGGTCATCCACGGTCGGATCCATTCAAGATGCTCGGGCGATTGAATGATCCAGACGAGAACAACTTTACGCGCCGCGACTGTGCCGTTGCCGTAGCCAGTGACGAGATCGCGGACATGAGGAACTTGATGAGTGATACCTACACCAGCCGCGAAAAGGAGGACGGTTCCAAATGAGTGAAGTTGCTGAGATCCATAAGGACCTTCAGCAAATGCAGTCGTGCTGAATCGACCGCTCGGGGAACGATCAGCTTTTTGGAAGAGCTTTCCCGTGAAACCAGTTCGTGCTCGGATAATGAACGAGATGGACGTTTTCTTCATAGTCAGAATATCCTGAGACTCGACGGAGCCCATATCTAGTCCCTTCTCATCAATCACTGACTGGTGAGTTCCTTCCTCTTCACTCCAAGCGACACTGAACGGATGGGACGTCCAGAGACCGATAGCTGGCATGTATATGTAGGCGTGCTGACCTGGAGTGAAACGCCATGGTCGGGCCAACTTCATTGTAACACGGACAGCATCACCAGGGAGGACCTCGACATCAGCACGGGTTCCGCCGTTTCCAACATTGCGATAACAGATGAGGATGACACGGATACAACGTTCAATGACCCAGATAGCGAGGACGCCTTTGATGATCATCTTCTCCTTGGGGAATTCGTTGAGATGTACCCAAACGGCGCCAAGGGCCAAAGCGGCGAGAGCTTGATGCGTGTGAAGGAAAGTCTCGTAGAAGGCGTGGCGGAAAACTGAAGGTGATTGGAACAGAATGCCCACAAAGGCGAATGCCCCTATTGTTCCCGATAGAATGAATATGCTCTTTTGCTCACTCATTGCTACAGCAGTCCAGCCCCCTGACATTGGGTTAGCGTTTCGTTGACGAAAGTGAGAGAACTTCAATTGGCTCACCCTTGTTGACCTTGTTCACCGCCCAACAAGTGCCATGAATGACAGCCTCGGTAATGGCTATGCGACCGAGCCAGCGGTGAATGAGATTGTACGTGTCAAATGTAATGCCAGTCAGCTGAATCAGTGGATTGTTGCGACCAGCCAATATGAACAATGGGACCATGTTTACGATTGCCAAATAGCCAGTTCGTTGGGTCAGTTGGCTGAGGATTTTGGCCTTTGGCAAGTTCCAGGATATAGCCCAGCAAGTGATGATAACACTAACCAGGACGTACGAGAGGAGTGCGAGAGTCTGGAGTCTGCTGGGTAACGTTCCCATGTTAAGTGCCGAGGAGAGTTTGAATTCGCGGTGGTGGCGTGCGTGGAAAAGAGGGGCGTCGATGATATGGCGCCTCATGTTACCAAACCAGAAAGTCGGACGAGCAAAGAATCGTTGAGTGTCGTTGTTGAGACATGATACGGTCCGGACATATCGAACGAAGTGAAGACTGATGGTGTAGGCGAATAGACATCCTATCATGGCAAGCCATGCCCATAACAGACCTCTGACGAGCGCCCAGTCCCTCTCTTCCTCCGGATCCTTCTTCTTCGGTCCAGCCGGAGCTGCTGGTGCGTTGGCGGTTACCACACTGGCAGCAAAGGCGACTACCGCCAGCCGTGTGAGACGAGATGTAGCCATGGCGGTGAACAGTCAGTCTCGAACAGGTACGGGTAGCAGGTGAGTGCCAATGGAGGTGTTGTGGTGTAGTTGTAGCGTCTGTTGTCCAAATTTTAGACGCTCGAATCGTAGACGTTGGGGCGACGGACGTGAGTGGAGATATGTACGTGTGAGGAGGGTCCCTGACAATGAAAGCCAGACGGGTCAAGGAGAAGTAGTAGCGCAAGGATATCTGGTGCGAAGGATCACGCACGTATGCCCAAGATGGTGATCAAGCACCGGAAGAAGCCTTGGCCAGTTCACGCGTAGAACGATGGCCCTGTAGACAGTAATATGCAGGATCGAAAATAGCAAGGTTCGAGGCGTGCGGCTGATGTTTGTTTGGGAGGATACCCAGGTAAATGTTAACGAATATGCAATATAAAGAGCATTGCTCGAATAAATGACATATAGTGGGTGTGGGCTGTTCTCGTCCCGGGGGTCTGTGTGATGGCAAAGTCAGTCATTTTTAGTGTGGATCGTGCGACGAGAGTGGCTGCACTGATACACAGACAGCATGCGATTGTTATTGCTAGGTAGGAAACGAATTGAAGACTCAATGAGGCGTGCTGCAGATGTTTGATACGCCTACCAGACACCATTCAAGGGCCCTTGACAAACATGACAAACATTAACAAGAGGTAGAGGAAGAGAGGAGCTTACTGTACACTGATCAGGCCTGCCTGACGTGGTTGAATGAGTGGTTGTGGATTTTGATGGAAAAGATGAGGCTGCTGAGTCCTCTCAAGTCCGACTTAGTACTAGGTTCAGGAACCGGCGCAGGGAATGACCACGAGAGGAGGATGGGCAACAGGAGAAGAGAGTGTGGAAGTGGATAGAGAAGGACAGACTTGTGGGAGGAGGAAAAGGATGTTAGATTGCAAGCTGCGGCAGATAGATGGGATGGCTGCTCGGCGCATTACTCGTGTCGCGTATGGGAATGGACTTCATCACAGCGGGACACCCTCTAGTGCCAAGACATGCAAGGCCAGGCAAGGTATGGTAAGGGATATGAAAGTGGTGGTGCAGAGTAAATCACACGCAAAGAATGTCTCAATCACACGCAAAGAATGTCTCGCTGAGGTGGGAATTCAGTACCTGCCTACACACTAGTAAGGTGCTTACCCCTGGGCCGGCGTATGAAACAAACTAGATCCCTTGTATTCGTGGCTGTTTCGACTAATAACTGGACTACTGCAGGCAGGTGGGACTCCCCTGTTCCCTTCGTCATAGCCATACTAGTAGGTATCCATGATGACTAATAAGGAACAAGGTAGGTGTATCGATAACTGCTTCAGTACACTTCCGTCTACCCATCGCCGTCACACGCTTCCAGAACCTGTCAAATATGTCAATTGAATAATCTCTACTACTACTGTATATGCATCCTGTTATTATGTCTCGAACCGCATCAATAACCGACGTTCAAGCGTGGCTGTGGTTTTGTTTTGTTTTGTTTCAGACTTGCCAGTGCGTGCGTGCGTGCGTTATCGACTCTACCCAAACGCCCATTGGAAAGCTGACGATAACCTCTGTGGAGGTGGAGCCTTGTCTCTCATGCGCAGCCTTCCACTACTTCCGCTGCCGCTGACAAACTGCACGCTGTGCCTACTGTGTACTCTGGACAACTAATACGCTGGCAACCAATGTACTGCCCTCTGCATGGAACTTCTCCTTGGCTGACGGAGAATCATCAGAGAATGGTATACCCTGCTGATAAGAATCATTCTGCCCCCTGTTGTTCTATGCTATTAGCCACAAGCTCCTGACCATCTAACATTTTCGTGGGTACATACAGGTCTCCCCATGTTAGGCTCGCCTCTCCATGTTATCAATTGTTGTCAAGCGACAAAAGCAAGTGATCAATCCTGAACTTGTTCGCTCACTTCTTTATTATCCAACGCAAGAGAAGGTTGTTTACAAACAAATCGATCAATTGCCGTCACTTCCAACCCGAAGTAAATTGTTTACTTACAGTTGACGTTCCTCTGTTTCCATCTAGCTTGACGGAGTAGAAACTTCTCTCTTCGCGCATTGAAACATTGTCGCGTCACAATAAGTAGATTAAAAACACCATCCACGTAGACTGGACGGAAGGTGATAGCAACTGAAGCAAACAAAGCGAAAGGTTCCTGTAGTTGTGCAACCTGGTGCGTCCTCTCTTCGTCGTGGTTGGTCTCTTTGAACCTTCATTCTCATGTCACGAACCTAATCTACTATTGTCGGGTCCCTTCACAGAGCACGAGCTCAAATCTTGTTGATTCATGCCTTCTTTGTACTTCCCGGATGAGTCGAGTGAGCTGCATTATTAGGGACGGAAAGGCAGCCGAGGTGGCGTAACATGGCGCGCCTTGGACACAATCCGATAAAGATTGTGGAGATTATCCGTGATCAAAATAGAAAAAGTGACGTGGTATCGGAATTCATTATCTAGGGGACCAGTCCTGCGAAATCTCCACGTTCGTTGATTCCTAATCTATTACGTGGTTAAATATTCTCACTTTCTTCAATAATACTAGGAGGCCTCCTCTGCTGGGAGATTTCATCGACGTTCCAATAAATAATATCATAGGGACGAACATTCCACATTCCATCACAAATACATTCCGTCTGATTCCTAGCTGACATCACGTTCAACATCGTCTGACTCAAGGTTGTCACTTTCATTCCAGCGTGCCTTGTATTTTCATGTTTGCCTTGTATTTTCATCATGTTTGCCTTGTATTTTCATGTTTGCCTTGTATTTTCATGTTTGCCTTGTATTTTCATGTTTGCCTTGTATTTTCATCATGTTTGCCTAGACCGGTCAGTCACGACGACCACCTGAGAAGGCTACCTAGTGGTTAGATCATGCCACTGCCACTGAGAGAAGCTATGCCTTCCAAGTCCAGGCTCCTGTTTTCCGCAGGATAAAATCATGAGCTTGAGGTTGATAGTATCTATTACTGCTTCACCTTCATCTGCTTCAGTCATCAACCTGTCCTGTCCAGATTTCGTACAACAGCAACGGAATAGACTGATCAGATACAGCTTTCCCACTCCAATTTGATATCGCTTAGGCCTGACCGATACTACCTGAAGTATTCATAACCTCCTCAGCATCGGTATCAATCTGCTCAAACGCGTTGAGAAAGCACCATTTGTAGTCTTTCAAAGACGTCAATGTTCACAAGCCTTTGCAATGCCAATTCAGTCTCACCCCGTGTACGCCGAATTTCCGGCAGTCAATTTTACCTGCGGTGCTGGAGTTGCAATATTCCACGTCAAATCGGAACGGGTAGTCTTGTGCTATCACACTTTGGAGCATCATTGGTTCCTGCCCAAGGGTCGAAGAGATGCCGGGGAGGAGACAAGGAGAGGGGCTGAACGAGAGGGCTTTGAAGAGGTGCGTCCAAGAAGTCAGGTTGAGATCGAGCCTTCGGAAGACCCAGCTTAATGATTGCCAAAAACTCATGACGAATCCCACTTATTCTACGCTTGAAGATGCTAATACACCAAGCAGTCAGGCTATCGAAACCGTCTCCTACCTCTCCCAATCGTACACCGTCAACCACAAGCCGCACAGTCTATAGCCGTAGGCGAAGCTCAACTAGTGAACGTAGTCGAGCCAATTTGGACCACTCTCCTTCCTCAATCAAAACGCACACAGTATCTCCTTCACTGGTTCATCGCCGAGACACTCCCTCCAGACCTCGAATCGAGTATGGGTCCTCCCCCAGCTTCTCGAGCTTACCAAGAACCACCTCCTTACCCTTCAGACCTTCGTCTTGTGGATCGACTTGCGCTGGAGCCCAGTGGCTATGAACCTACAAGATACGATAATACAGGCGTGGACTCGGATGAGGCAAATTATATGAGCTACCTGCTCCCAATTGAAGAGGCGATACAGAAGCTTGGCAAGAATAGTATGGGAGAGGTCATTGCTGTCGGTTGGGAAAGGATACAAGCTAGGTTGGATGCTGAGAGGGACACCACAGCTTCTGTTTCTGGTCCTGCTAATTGAGAAGCTGGGAAATCGATGATAGTCGACGATTAATTAATCACCTATGAATCTAGCTCGATGATGGATAGATAGGGACGCCACATAATTTGTCCCTGGCTCTGCCGGCTAAGGATGCAGAGATGATTGTCGTTTGCACTACCGCGAGGTTTATTCGAATCATGGCCCTTTATTTAGTGCTTTCATACCTGATGATACAACGACGCTTCCGCTTTGTAGCGACACCTTCTAGCGCTTCTCTGCAGGAGTCTCTTGCATGTTCCATAACCCTACCTCTATGCTAAGTGTACAGGCACGCCTCCAAGTAGTCTATGGCGAGGAAACCTAATAAAGAATCCTATACAGACCCCTCCAAGGATGTCATTGCAAAGCGAAGCGTCACATGTGTCCAATCGCGTAGTCTTCGGATACTTGCTTAGACGACTTCAAAGCGAGAGCTTGCGCTTAGCATCCCGCCAGCCAAAGCGAATAATCAATTTTTTTCCTTCAAAATATCCTTGGTACATTGTTACTCGAGACCATCACCCACACACTCGTCGTTCATCAAGCCTACCTGCATGAGCATTCGTCGTTCCGAAAAGGCGACTTCACATCTACAATCTCGAACCGGTTATCGCCAGACAAGGCAACAATCCCATTGACAACCTCATTATCTCCAGTATTATACCCCTCCTTATCCTCAGTCCCATCCTTTCCCGATATTTTTACTTCTATCCCGCCGCACTTCCGTTATCGAAGCCCGAAGTAGTAACCTCAAGCGAACCAGCCTTGCTTGCCAGGAAGATATCTCGAGTACCCATTCCGAGGAAAATCAAGTATGATGTATACCACTCTCCCTTCCCTAGAAGGATCAACGCCTCCTTCGAATAGTAGCGGGAAGAGGAAGAATGCACCCAATTTTCCACCACCGAGACAACCCCTGTCAACAGATGAGAGAAGGGAGTCACGTTCACCACCGACTCGACCTCTTCCTGCCATCCCGGGTCAACAGTCTGGAGGTCAAGGACGTCCGCAAGGCTATCAAAACCAACAACGAGGGCCACGAGAAAATACTGCTGAGCGATATCCCCAGCACCAACAACAACATCAGCAGCGGAGCTCGAGTGATAATTCTATTCCGTGTCCACGAAAGCTACAAGTACAGCATCCTCTGGGAAGTCATCCGCCGTTGACTTCACAGTCACCACCACAGCAAAACCGGGGGAGGAATCCATTTCAAAGGAAGACATCGGGGACGCCATCTCCACCGTCTGCGCCGGGCGGATCCAATATTGCGGTTCCTAGTTTTTCGGTAGAGCGTCCGTATTATCATGGCAAAGTGTTGCCGCCTATACCACAATTTGATGCTATTACGATGAGTCCTCCGCCCGCTACGGGAAGGGCTGGAAAGAGTACGAGACATTCATTGGTTGATGGGGGTGAGAAGGTGAGTGTGGGCATGGATGTGCTTGCTAGTCGTGATGCTAGAGGCGATGATGTAAGGCAGGATGAGAATATTGGGGAGAGCGCGAAAGGGGACTTTGGCCCTAGCATGAGAAGTCGTGTTCATGCTCTTATGACTGAGCCGTTAAGTATCGAGGGTGGTGCAAGATCATCCTTTGATGCCCAGAGAGAAAGAGATAGTAGACCTACACTTGCACGCGTGCCCTCGGCGATTTCCCAACCGGATGGTATCCAAACTTCCAGGTTCACGGAAGAGCTTGTTATTGATGATGAGGACATTGCAGACTTTCAAAGATGGAAAGAGATGAAACGGATGGATAATCAGAGGTATGACGCAACTCAAGCGACCAGCTCGAACGATCCAAGATCCCCCCTAGAACTTCCGTCGACGCCCCTGGGGAACATAACCGATAGTGTGCCGAGGAGATTCCTGCGCAAGATAGCGAGCTTTGGCTCCCGGCGTGGTTCTCAAGGAGAAGAAGAACACGGGCTTTGGAAAAGAGAATCGTCTGGTAGCCTTCTTAAAAAGGTGACGAGTTTGAACTGTACAAGCCTCCCACGAGATGGCTCTGGAGAAGCACCTGTGCTTCACCCAGAACATCCCGGAAGTAATTCGGCTTCTCCTCCCACTCAAGCACCAACGACGATAGATGGACCACCGGTGGTTAAACCTCAAAGACCAGCTAGAAGCCCTTTAAATATCCACGTCGGGCGTATGGAGTTTGAGGATGGTAATCCCTTCGCCTATGTCGGACATCGACGCCCGATGGATGCTTTCCGTGGGCTGAAACGCTGGTCCTGGTACAACAAACCCGGATGCCGTTCTTTCAATGTGGATCCAGATTGGGACAATGCTAAAAAAGAACTCGATCGCGTAGATGTGGCCGATGATAAGATTCGCTCGATAATCGCCAATTATGAGGATATCCCTGAGTACATTGAGCTAATCCAGAAGATTGAGAACGAACTTACTTTCAGGAAAGCTAGGGAGGATGACAGAACCAGCTCACTGCATATGGGCATTGATCTTAATAACGCTCCGATGGTTCTCAGACATCTCGAGGAGTACAGCGAAGATCCAATTAATCCAATGTCGGAACCTCGAGTACTGGGCTCGATTGGGAATCGAGATGAAGTCGATGTTCCAGTGATGCTAGAGGAGGACTATAGTGATGATGGTGTTGAAGGAGGCGGAGGGCGTTCGTTTGACTGCGCTGCAGCACTGAATGGGCAAATGACTTTCTTGCTTAGTGACAGTGAAGATGAGGGTGTTGAGGAAGAAGCGGTTATAGGAGCATATTCAACCCATCGCAGGTATCTAAGTGGAGAAGTAATGCGTGTACAGGACACGGATACAGTGGAAGGGGCTTTCTTTTGAGGCTTTTCTTGGTGGTCTGTCTCTTTGTTTGTCCCGCGACATCCAGCATCATAATAGAGTGATGTCCCGACATAATGATCAAGGTGTTCTCGACGCCCCGAAACGGTCTGAAAGCGAGGATTAGAAGATGACATTCGGGATGCCATTCTTTTGGTCGATGTCCTTCTCATGTAAGAAAAGTCAAAATAGAGATGCTACAGCTAAGAAGGATGAAATGATGATTGTTAATGGTCTATGAAGATGAAGGTGAAATTCACAGAGAGTGTTTTCTGTAGATGGCCGTGCTGCCGATAAATCGTGGCCATGACTCAAAATGCGCCTAGCCTGCGGAAATCACGTTTTGTTGAAATCGGACAGGAACGGCATCTCGAAAAGAGCTGCCATCAACCTTACCAGCTCTCCACCATTCCCTTTATCCTCCTCGACCTCCCATCTCGTCAAGATGTTTGCAGGTCGTCTCGCCACCCGGGCCGTCAGGTCTGGCGCATCAATTGCACCCAGAGCCGCCATCCGATCATACGCAACTCCCGCTGCCAGCCAGAATATCCTCCCCCCAATTGCGCTCTACGGCATCGATGGCACATACGCGACCGCATTGGTATGTGGAATCTGGATAGAAGAAGCTATTGGGTTCCGTTTTCGGGCTGCTCTAACGTTCAGTTGGTACCTGACATGGGACTAACAACTTGAGCAGTACACCGCGGCCGCAAAGACCCAGGGAGCCCTCGAGCCAACCGCAAAGGCTATGGAAACCCTCGCCGCCGTTTTCAAGAAGGACGCCAAGCTCCAGGTCATCCTCCAGGCTCCATCTTTGAGCCCCGATGACAAGAAAGCCATCGTAGCCGAACTACAAAAACACACTGGAGGACAGGACAAGGGCGATGTTATCAAGAACTTCTTGCTTCTTTTGGCTGAGCACAACCGATTGGGCGCTCTACAACCAATCACCGAGAACTTTGGCAAGATCATGAGCGCATACCGAGGCGAGGTTGAGTTGATTGTGACAAGTGCTGCAGTATGTGCTGGCCCAGGGGGATAAAGAGCAATTGACTAACCTCTACCAGCCACTCGACAGCAGAATCCTTAGACAACTGGAACAAACCGTCTCCAAATCATCTACCATCGGACAAGGACAAAAGTTGAAGGTTGTCACAAAGGTGAGAGATATGACGGCGTTGGCTTGCCTACCCAGATTTGCTAACATATTACAGGTCAACCCAGAAATCCGTGGCGGCCTCATTGTTGAAGTCGGCGATCGAACCATCGATCTCAGCGTTTCCGCAAAAATGGCCAGGATGAACAAGCTCCTCAAGGATCAGTTGTAAATAATTCCCCTGTTAACCGCGTCGGATAGAGAAGAAATGTACAATTGACTGCCTCACACCATTTTCTCCATTCCGCAACGGCGATGGACCAGGAAATCGGTGGCCTCTGAGACAATCTAGATTCTAATTGGCAGGATAAGGAGGAGCCTGGTTCTGTCCACTGAACAATTCTCTCGCAAATAGCATTGATCGATTTCGTGGCATGACTATTCAATCTCCAGGCCATGGGACTTTGGACGAGGTTACTATTTTCAATTTGGTCGGACCTCAATGTTTTCACGTTTCGAAAAGAACCTCAACGATGAGATATCTAACCCCGTGACAGGTCGTGCGGCATTCATTCATTCACAAGATACAGGTGATAAACCCCACTGAAAGCAGCGGCTGAAGCAATTAAACGCCCGCTTTACTAAACCAGAACGAGCAGATCAGCTGGAATTGCAGTGATGAAAAGCAGTCGAGAGCATGACACCAACTCCAATGTTATCAAACCTGCCAGCCATTTTAGTTTCTGTGTTATTATCTGATATGTCGATGTTCGCGGGTTGTGACCTTCTGTCCATACTGGTGGCTATTGATGCACACCACTTGCAAGAATCATGCCCCGTCGGAATCGTGGATGTTGCGGACTTGTTAAGTTGAATAGCTGATCTTGTCCAGGATTATGTATGAGATGCTGCTCTGTTTGGTTGTAATATCCGTTGTTTCAATATTTTCGTAAAGCTGTTTTTGGTTTTGAGATGATGTCTTAAGGTGTCATGAAAGAAAGTTTTGTTGTTCCTTTAAGTAGGTTTTCCCTCCTTTTGATTCAAGGCTCGGCAAGGTGTAACAAAGGATAGGAGATAGTATAGAACCTCGATTTGTTCGAGAAGTAAGTCGAAGGTACCGTCAAAAGCGCCGTGATGATATGCGATTCATGTTTTCAATCTTGACAAGTTGTGCAGAAGATATCATTACTCCACCGTCCTTCAAACCCACCCTTTCCCAACCCAAAACAATCCGCCAAAATCCTTCCTCACCAAAAAAGCCCATCTAAGGCGTCTCATCAACTTTATAAACCAATTTAACCCCACTAACCTTCCCAGCCTTCTGCTCCTCCATCCCCTCCAAAGCACCCTGCAGCCCCCCCTTCCCAAGTTTATCAGGATGTGCCTTCAATTTCCCCTCCTTCAACAATTGTTCCGTAATCCCAAAGAATTTCTTCGCGAGTGCAAAGTCCTCCTGAGAGGCTTCGAATGTCATGCCCCATTTTACGAATTTTTCGTTGAAGATGGTATACATGAGTGTACTCGTAACTTGCAACTCACTTTTCCTCGGGATATCCTCCGTGGGCAGGATCGTTCCGTAGCGTAACTGCAGAGTAGAGTCTGAGGAAAGGGCTTCGCCGCATATTTTGGGGGAGTTGTGTTCGGATATTGTGTCCCAGGCGAGACGGAGGGTGTTGTTTGTGTATTTACGGATATCGGATCCGCAGGTGGGGGAGTTGTAGTCGAAGACTTCTGTTGCGCCGAGGGCTTTGACCATGCTGTTGTTGTGTGGGGAGCAGGTTGCAAGGACCGTGTAGCCGGAGCTATGGGTTGTTAGTTTGGTTTGGTCGGAAAATTTGTTCTTCATAGGAGGGTGAAGAGATGAAGAAATTGAGTCTTACAGTTTTGCGTATTGCACCGCCAAACTGCCGGTGGCGGTACTTCCGCCATATATGAGAACGAATTCCTTGTCTTTGATGGGCTCGGTTGGTAAATTGAGCTTGAGAGCTTTTTGGTAAAGACCTTGGCCGACGGTACTGGCGCCCAACGGGATAGTTGATGCCTTCTCAAAGCTCAAGCTGTCAGGCATGTGCATCTGGAGATCTGTGACAATATCAGATGGCGATTTCAAATTACGCATTCGGAAAAAATCGACGATAGATGCCACAGAAGGTTGGCATAGAAGATTGGCAGAAATCACAAAAGATACACATACCACCCTTGACTACAGCATACTCAGCGAAAACGCCATCCTCCTTGTTAGAAGCATTTCCACCATGCGCACATCCACAGATCCTATCCCCCTGTTTGAAGCTCTTCGTTACCTTATCGCCAACCTCTTCAACGATACCAGCGTAATCGCAGCCGCTGATCCCTTTCTCAGCGCCGGCACCGGATGCAATGTGCTTCCTAGAATACAAATAAGCTTGCTGTATTCTCAATCGAAGGCACCATGAGACTGAAGTTCAAACGATGAGGGCATTTGAAATGGGATGAAAAATACATCCTCACAAAATGAGCATACTGACTATGAAAGAATTGGGAGAGGGAGAAATGGGAGGAATTACCAATCAGTAGGATTCAAAGCGATAGCAACAACCTTGACAAGAATATAATCTGGTCTCAGCTTAGGAACAGGGTGATCCTTCACAAGATTTGCAGTCTTGTTTTTGGGATCAAGAACAATCGCTTTCATAGTCGCTGGAGCCATTTCCCTGCTTGATCGAAGATAAATCTGAGAAGTCAATGTCTTTATTTGATAGGCAAGGCTTTTTTGACTGTCTTAGAGGAGAGGAGAGAGTTGATTCGAGCTTGTTTATTAATAAGAATGGTGGGATTATATGGAGATGTGGAGATTTCGGATGTATGACGTTAGTATAGCCGATGAATTTGGCCGGACCATGGAATTGTTCGTCACGTGTGGGTGGATGATAAATCATGAAAGGATGATTTTCCTGTGTAGAATAATTATTGCCTATTGGCAACATAAGTCTTTGGGATTATGACATACAATCCGGCGTCCTGTTATCGAATAGCCACAGAGGGCTTGGTGATGAGATACATGGATTCTTCCTACCAAGGCTGTGACTGAGCCTTGGTGTGACCTTGTTATATGTTGCCATATTGTCGAAACCAAGAGGACTTAGACATGACCACATTGAGATGGCAAGTTCAAAGGCGCAGAGAATCTCGTCTCGCAGTGCCTTGCATGACCTGCCCTGTAGGCGGTCACGCGAATGCCAGTCCTTCTCCATTCAAGTTGCTGGTGTTATACTCCTTTTCTTGCGAATCTGGCCAACGCCGGTCCAAAGTTTTGCTCCTGTCTCGCCAGCTTCTCGATCTCCCGCTTATTCTGCCGTTTTCTCACTTCTTCAATGCGCAGCTTCTTCTCATCAATCACGTTCTTCGATCCGCTCTTCCTCTGTACTCGTCGCAATGCGCTATTCCTTCCACGTCCGCGGTTCTTCAGTCTCTCAATGAGATCGTCAGGCTTCCTGTCGAGATCCTTTTCTTTCTGCTTCTGCTCGTGTGATGCCAGATCAAGAGAACCCACAAAGTTCGGATCGAGGGAGATCATGCCTGGCTGGAGCTTGTTGAGGAGAGCCTTGACTTCCATTTCCTGTCGTTGTTTCACTGTCTCGTATGGATTGACTTCTAGCGCGTCGAAGTTGGCCTCGCCTGCACCAGGAACGATGATGGAGCTGAAACCTTTGTCGTGACCTATTCCAAGGACATCCTCGAACGGACACCATCTTAGCTTTTCAACCCTTTGTCCGTCGCCTCCCCATCCTAGATACGGGCTTTGTACCTTCTCTTGGTCATTCTTTGATTTGTCAAAAAGTCCACGCCAGATAGACGCTTGAGTTCCCCAACCAACTGCCGTAAGGTTGCGATCACTGATTGCCACGGACGCTCCCGGTTGTCGAAGAAAATAAGTATTGACTGGTTTAAATGTGCGAATGTCCCAGACAGCCATTTTCAAATCGCTGCCGGTAGAGACCATGTATCGTCCCTCGCGATCGATTGCCATGCTTCTCACTGGTCCATGGTGAGCCAGAAGTTTTACTGCCGGTTCTGATTGATTGGGTGACCAGATCGTGACGCTACCGTTTTGGTGTCCGACGTGGATCATGGCGTTATTTGGATTTTGAGTAAAGGAAGTGGGCGTTCCTAATTTCGTGGGTATCTCTGCGACAAGCTGTCCTGTGCTGGTGTCTGTGTATTTTAGATATCCAGCGTTGCCGACGGTGGCCAAAAGGAAATGGAAAGGGAGGAATTCCATATTCGTGACTTCGATGTGCTTCTCTAATTTGTGTATTTCCACACCAGCCTGATCGTAGATGTACGTGTATTTCTTCTGAGCAACCGCAAACGACTGATTATTGTGTAGCCAAATAGCGTCTCGGACAGTCTCTCCCAGTTGCAATTCACACCCGATCTTGCCGTCCCTCCACTGCATCGTCGCCACATGGCCCTTTCGTCCTGCGAGAAGCAGGTCTCTTCCATTGCGAGTGTATGAATGCTTGTAGGGTCCCAGATCCGTAAGCTTGAGCTCGAATCCCTTCTTCGCTGTTTCTACGGCTACATCTCTTCTTATGTCGTCCTGTCGAGTTTTGTATGTTCGCTCCAGTTCTCCTTCTGGTTCGAGGAAGCCGGTGTCGTGTTCAAGAAGAATCTCAGCATCTTTTGCCTTTAGGGTCGCATCCTTATACCGTGCCTCCAACGCCTTCAGGTTTCCTCTCAGCTTTTTGTCCCGTACGTTTTGGTGTCGGATCTTCTTCCCACGGCCATAGACATCATGCGCCTCTTTTTCTCGTCTTTTGAGTTCTGCTGCTTCGGCATCGAGGGGAAGTGTGAGGGCTTTTGAAGGATTCGTGGGTATCTTTGGTTTTGAAGATGATCCTCCGAGCCTACTGAGGGCCTTTGGAGCAGTTATTTCGGCCATTATTACCGGTACAGTGTCGAGCTCATGTTGTGATTGAATCTTTGCTCCCCAGAATCGCAAACTCAAAAAAAGTATAGCCCGGGCCGATCGCTAAAGCGCCACCGGCGTCTATCTCTCGGCCGCGAGCCGCGATTCAATCTTACAACCCCATCTACCCGATCACCTCTTCCTTACTAATTGGAGCTGCTTCTGCTCTCTGGTACGCATTCACTGTGGAAATCCAGCGTACAAGCCATTATCTACGGATCGCTCAGTTCACCAATTTTCTGCTCCACGGGATTGATCAGGAGAGTGTCATTCGACCACATGTCTTCTTTGAGATGATATAAGATCATTCCCCGTGTTGCTCGAGTGTCTCGTCACGACTACACTTGCTATTATGGCCTCCCTCACCAAACTGTTCTCTGTGGCTTGCAGATTGTCGCGACAGAGCCTCAGACCACGACATAATATTCTGTACCCTCTAATTTTTACACAAACCACTCTCAATAGAAGGTTTTCCCTTTCTCCAATATGGAACTTGCACACCAAAGACATGTCCGAGTCGGATATGAACACTCTCCGCGTTGATGAGAGCAGATTGATGGCCGACCTACATTGGACTTGTCAATGGGGAACGGGAGAACGATGGGGAGAGTACGTCTCCTCTTCTCATTCATGATTGGATTCATAGATTCCTGCCACTTCTGCGTTTTCATATCGGCAGACTCATACTTTTCCCTGATAGCAAACCGACCGAAACAGGCATGCAGCGCCTTGCCCTTTCTGACGACGACAAAAAAGCTCGAGATTGGTTTGTGGAAGCAGTCGAGGCTCAAGGCTGCAAGGTTACAATTGATTCAATGGGCAATATTTTCGCGGTCCGAGCAGGAATGAAAGACGGACCGCCAACATTTGTTGGCTCTCATCTTGACACTCAACCTTCTGGTGGTCGGTATGATGGAATTCTGGGTGTCACTGCCGGGGTCGAGATGCTGAAAGTGCTGAACGACAACTGGGTTGAGACTGAATAGTATGTCTCGTCCTAAAGTGATTCATTTTTAAAGCTGACCCCGTTCTAGCCCCGTGGGAGTCGTTAACTGGACCAAGTAAGTCAATCAACGTGCCATGTCTTGAACAATTCTCAAAATCCCACAGCGAAGAAGGCGCCAGATTCCCTATCTCCATGGTCTCAAGCGCAGTCTGGGCAGGCCAGATCCCGCTCCAAAAAGCTCACAACCTCAAAGAAGTAGGCACAGGCACCGCAACCCAAAAATCTGAACTCGAACGAATAGGCTATCTTGGGACGACACAAGCATCCCACAAGTCAATTCCAATTGGCGCCCACTTCGAGCTTCACATAGAACAGGGTCCCCAACTCGAAGCTGAAGGTCGAAAAGTCGGTATCGTGAAAGGCGTCCAAGCTTACAAATGGTATACTATCGAAGTGACAGGTCGAGATGCTCACACAGGAACGACACCACTCTCAGCCCGTGCCGACGCACTCCTAGCTGCCAGCAAGATGATAGTACATTCCCATAAAGTGGCCACGAGACTGGGTGCCCTCGCCTCAACGGGTATCCTAACACTAAAACCAGGCTCGACAAACACAATCCCCGGGTGCGTGAAGTTCAGCCTCGATATCCGTGCTCCTCATGACAAAATTGTCGAAAACGCCGAAAGAGATATCCGTGACTCCTTCGCAGCCATAGCAGCTGGAAACGATATCGGAGGCCTAAACGAGGGAGCAACATCCGGTCTCCCCTGTTCTGTGAAAATTACTGTTGACTCCGATTCACCAGCCATTCATTTCAATGAAGAATGCATCGATTGCGTCAAAGATGCAGTAAAAGGCATGTATGGCTCTGCAGCCGACGAAGTCTCCAAGGAAATGACGAGTGGTGCTGGACATGATAGCGTTAACACGAGTTATATCGCTCCGACTACCATGATTTTCGTCCCCTGCAAGGATGGCGTTAGTCACAATCCAAAGGAGTTTACAACGCCGGAGGACTGTGCTATTGGAGCCCAGGTATTGCTCCAGAGTGTGCTTAGGTATGATCGGTTGAGGGGGGCTAGGGAGGGTGTTATTGGTAAGAATTTGCCTAATCCTTGTGATGATGGTGTTGACTTTTTCTAACCTTTCTTCTTCTAGGTTAGATTGATTATGACCACTAATGAGGTATAGCAAACGACAGGTAGGCGTCAACGTTACACAACAAACCAGGAACAGATAAATAATCGTTACACGTTTCCAATCTATCTTTTGCTCGCTGCGAAGCACCAAAATTCACCATCTCAACTTCCCCAATCCGAAGAACTCCTCAATCAAGCCCATATAGTAGGGCTTCAACTCCTCCACATTGGGCGCTTCATCACTCTTACTATACAAATCATAAGGATTGAACTCCTTGACCGCCTCTTTCATCTCCCAATCTCGTCCACTCATCATCCACTCATAAGCCCCCTCCCGATGCCACGGGTAAAAACTGTGGTACCGAATCATAGCCAATGCCTCTTCCGGTAAGCTCGACTGGTCCTTGACGACGTGGTAGAGATACTCATCGTGACCCCATGAGAGCATGATGTTTGAGAGGCCGCAACCAGGTGTGTAAACACCCTGTTCAGTCGAGTAAACGGGATGTGTGAAATCCGGGTTCGAAGCAAATGTTTCCGGCAGTATGATTTTGGGACTGTAAGCGCAACCGACTGGGAATGTATCGCCAACTACATCCCATTGACCCTCTGCGCCGAAGAAGAATAAGAGTTTCCCAAGGTCGTGGATTAGACCGGTGACTTGCATCCATCTTGGTTTCCCATCTCTGCGGATTGCCTCGGCGCTTTGGAGGAGATGTTCTATTTGGGAGAGTTCGGTGTCGGGGTCTGATTCATCGATGAGCGTGTTGAGCTTCTCCATGGCCTCCCAGATCGTCAATTCGGCACGTGTGAATGAGAGAAACTTTTCTCGGGCGGAGAGGCCATAGGCGTAGGTTTGTTTTGCATGTTGTTCGGCGTAGAAATTTTTCACGCGGTCGCAGGCTGTTTCGTATTGCCGGAATTGGGTTGTATCTTTTTCTTCTGCTGCGTTGGATTTGTTGAGTTGGTCTTTTAGGATGTTGACGTGTTCGACATCGTCTGTTGTTTGTTCGAGGGCGAGGCCATCTGGTTTTGGTGTGGATTTGAGGGATTTGACTGTGGGTTCCAGTATGGGGGACTCGGGGAGGAGCAGAGCTGGTGCCATTTTGGGAATATGATGTTAGTACGAGATAATGGGCTTAAGAGAATCGATCTGATTCGATTTGGACGAAGATAAATTGAATGACTCGATTGGAAATTCAAAATGCAGGACAGAGAGGAGCAAGACTTCAAATACTGAGTACCGTTCTCACTAAAGATCATCACACTACGATTTTTTGGCGTTGACAGCTTACATATGACGGCCCCTTCTTCAGAAAACAGCAAGACTTCCCGAATGATTCTGCAAACAAAGGTACGGTACGGTGTCTCAGTGGAACGGTGCTTCTCCACCTCTGGAATAGAAAGATGGATTCGTCTCTCCACAGGTTGCCTCACCATCGTCTGAAACCGGAAGTCTGGGTTGCTCGATGGTCATCAGCTGGGCGTCTACGACTCAGGCAACTTCTTCCCTGCGGCGAACATTTCCCCTTTGAACAAACCGGGAAAGAGATCCCGTCGGTGAATGAACTGGCGAAGACGTTCCTGGATTCGGGTTCCACTTCACCGGGGCCGAGTCATTGAGGTCTCCCCACCGTGTCGGGGTATAGTGTCAACACAGACACCCCACCAACCAACAATCCCAGGATTAGACGGGAGCTGCGAAGACCGAGAAAGATCTCATGAGTATATGATATTGAGGATATTCCTATCTTTGTCACGATGAATGTCACTCTAGCCCACAATATCCTCAAAGCAACACCACCATCTATCATGTCTCCGACACCAACTCTCACAACGCCCCTGCCCTTGAACACCGGCACTACGATCCCAGCACTTGGATTGGGGACGTGGCAATCGAATCCCGGTGAAGTATCTGCCGCCGTCTACCACGCTATCAAAGTAGGATATCGACACATTGATTGTGCCTACGTATACGGCAACGAAGCAGAAGTAGGCGAGGGGATCAAAAAAGCGATTAACGAGGGCCTGGTGAAGAGAGAAGATTTATTCGTAGTGACAAAGCTGTGGTGTACGTTTCACGGACGGGTGGAGGAAGGTCTCAAGAACAGTCTTGAGAGGTTGGGGTTGGAGTATGTGGATTTGTATTTGATGCATTGGCCTGTTCCTATGAGTGCTACTGGTAGGTCCTCCGAGTTCCCCTTGCTCCTCACAATAAAGACTGGATACGAGATGAGATCCTAATACTTGTCAAATTCTAGGAAACCACCCCCTCTTCCCCAAACTCCCCTCCGGCGCCCGCGACCTCGATACCTCTATAACCTACATAGACGCCTACAAGTCCCTCGAACTCCTCCTTCCCTCAGGCCACGTAAAAGCAATAGGCGTAGCAAACTTCTCCGTCTCCTTCCTCGAGAAACTCCTCGCAGAAACAACAGTTGTCCCCGCCGCAAACCAAATAGAAAACCACCCCTACCTCCCACAGCAGGAAATTGTGGATTTCTGCAAAGAAAAGGGCATCCATGTTACTGCGTATTCGCCATTGGGTAGTACAGGGTCTCCGTTGTTCAGTGAGGAGGGTGTTGTAAAGGTGGGGGAGAAACATAAGGTCGGACCCGGTACCGTACTATTAAGTTATCATCGTAAGTTCCCCTCTCTCCGCCTCCTCGCTCTCTCAATTCCCATGAAAGTATACATGGCTAATGGTATGTGCTACGATATGTAGTGGCACGCGGATCCTCCGTCCTCGCCAAATCCGTAACGCCCTCCCGCATCGAGGAAAACAAAAATCTGATTGCCCTCGATGCGGAAGATATGGCTGCTTTGGAGGGAATTTCAAAGACGAAGGGGTTGAAGAGGTTTGTGTATCCTGAGTTTGGTGTCAATATGGGATTTCCGGATAAGCAATGACTTGGCCATAGAGCCATGATCTGAATCACGAATTGAAGAAAAAAAAACTATGTTATGATAACGGAGTCCATGAGAATCAAGAGTCTAGACAATTAGATGAAGCATTGTAACTGTTTCATGACTTTCAAAAAGTGAGATGGAGTTGCTTTTCAAGTTTCAGCTATGATCGTAGTTGATGGGGGGTTCACTCTATGTGTTCGTGGTACCGATTCGAAATCATCCTAGTTATGAATGTGAGGTGAAAGCAGGGGTGCCTCAGTCTTCTCGATGCCCTGCCTCTCATCACAGTAACACAAGGCTACTATCCATTCCATAGTCATCACAGCCTTGTCTTAACCTAGACCGTCACGCCCAGGCCATCGAATTATCCATTCTTGACAGGAGGGTTCTGATTGAAGATGAAGCTTCCGACTTCTCAAGAATGGTGATTGAGGAACGAAGCTGTCATAGCTGATTCAATCTCATCTCTCATCTAGGAGGTATCAATTCCCCATCACGAAGAAGAAACCCTCTTCCCATCCACTCCATACTCAATCTTTCTCCCCGTCCTCAAACTCTCCTGAAGCGCCACACCAATCTCCAGCGCTTGCACCGCACTCCCCAACCCAAACGGCAAAGGCCTATCATGCAAACAAGCATCCGTAAACTCAACCCCCTCCCTAACAAAAGCCTCCTCAAACCTCCCATAATAATCCTGCACAATCTCCCTCCGAACCCCACTCACCTCATGCATCTCCACCAAATCCAACGCCGGCCTCGCATTAACGCTAATCTTCCCCTCCGTCCCAATAATCTCCGTTTCATCATGCTGTCCCGCCGCCATCATCCGCGACGAGTAGAAATGCGCCATCTTCCCACAGTGGAATTCAACGATGCCAATCCCATTATCTACATCCCCATGTTGAGCTAGACCCGGTTGAACGGCGCAGACACCCACGGCGTAACAACTCTTCACCTTCAATTCTGGCTCTTGTCCTCCTCCCCCTGCGGAGAGGAACCATAATGCCAGGTCTATATCGTGGATATTGCAGTCTACGAAGATACCGCCTGAGGCGGCGGCGTAGTTTACGAAGAATCCCGAGGGATCGAGTTTGTCGCATGTTTGGGAGCGGACGATGGTTGGTATACCTATATCTCCGCGGGAGATTTTGGAGTAAGCAGTTCGGTAGGATGTGTCGAAGCGGCGGGAGAAACCGCAGAGGACCTTTTGTTCTGGGTGGGTTGCTGCGGCTGCGAGGACGCTTTTGCTCTATATGGATACAAATCAGTCCACGACTTCTCCGCTGCCTTTGTTTTCAATCCCAGGACTGGATTTAACTCACCAATTCAACATCCGTACTGAGTGGTTTCTCACAAAGAACATGCAATCCCCTCTCCACAGCTCTCACACTCATCTCAGCATGTACCCTCGTAACCGTAACGATAATCACAGCCTCCAAATCCCCATGCTCAAGCATCTTCTCATAATCATCGTATAACGTCACATCCTCTGGCTCGAGATGCTCTTTCGCCCATTCGAGTTCAGTAGGGTCTGGGGAGAAGGCGCAGACGAGTGTGGCACGGGGGATACGATTAAGGAAGTGCAGGGCGTGGCGTTTGCCCATACGGCCAAGGCCTGCTATTCCTACTTTGAGGGTGCGGCGGGGCATTGTTGTCGTGGAGGGGGGTTGGCGAGTGATCCAGCTTGTGACAAGGGTTGTAAGCTGGGGTTGGGAGAATTGGGTGAGCAAACTGGAAGAAAAGCAAAGAGCGAGCTAGGAGTAAAATTGTAATAAGTGAGAGTTATTGTTGTAGAAGCTGGGGTACGGAGTCAAGTTCGTCGAGGACACAAGGGACCTCTCAGAAAATTCTTTGGTGTGACAGTTGTGACGATCGTTCATTGGTGGCTGCAAAGGGTAAGTCTCGCCTATACCCGTCTGGCAACGGCTTTGGTGCCGTATCTGCAGGGACACAGGCCTAATGTGCACTAGGAAGCCAAAGTCGTGTCTGTCTGGAGAACTGGCTTGGAAAGCGTGAGAGCATTACGGGGAACCTTGTGAACATGTTCGAATCGAGTAATGGAATCCCGAAGTCCTAAGACCTGCGAGTCGACGAGAGTATTATAATTGTCAGATGTAAGAAAAGGTGAAGAGTGTACGGAATCGAACGTGTGCAAGGCCGGGCCATGTGAAAGAGCTTGAATTGAGGTACTTGTTCCGTGGTAACAGAACTTGAGAGCTAGGTGCTTCGACACGCTGAGAAGGCTGAAGGATAGGAAGATAGAATCTGCCAGCTGCGTACATTGATCGGATACCTCATTTCGAGCACACTGGCATCGCAAGGCTGAAGTCTTGCGGGTGCTGTCGCTCCTGATTCGCATCCCTTTTGTTCCATGCTCCTTCAACTGTAGTTGGCATGCCTGTTCTTCGTGTCGAAACAGTCTCATCTTTAACAGCTCCCTAAAGACCCAAGATGAGAACGACACGAAGAGAATAGCCAGAATCAAATCACCGTCCCATCCACCCACCATCAACAGTAACAATCTCACCACTAACATACCCACTCGCCCTCCCAGCAAGCCAAACAACAACCCCCTTGAAATCCTCCGCAGCTCCCCATCGGCCCGCAGGAATCCGACTTAAAATACTCGCCGCTCGATCTTGGTCCTTAATAAGCGCTTCATTCATATCCGTGGCAATGTATCCAGGCGCAATCGCATTGACATTGATACCCTTACCCGCCCACTCATTACTCAATGCCTTTGTCAACTGCGCTACACCTCCTTTGCTCGCAGCGTATGCAGGGACTGTGATACCACCTTGGAAAGAGAGGAGGGAGGCTACATTTATTATGCTGCCTCTGCGATTGTACTGATCCACCGGACGGGAGAGCATGTGTGCGCCTACATCGCGGCAAAGTGTGAAGACTGCGTTGAGATTTACTTGAAGGACGAGGTTCCAGTCGCTATCTGGGAATTGGTGGGCTGGATGTCTCGCTTGGATACCTGCGCAGTTCAGGAGGATGTGGATAGTATGCTTATCGGCGAGGATTTGGGGGACAAGTTCCGAGACGGAGGATTGGGAGGAGAGGTCTGTGGTGTATATTGTGCACTTTCGGCCTAGGGATTCAATCTTGGATTTGGTTTCGGTGTTGGACGTGTCTCTCTGCGCAAATAATGTCAGGTCGTGTATGGCATGTTTTCGAGTGTCGAGATGGTCACTTACTTGGACGAGGAGGATATCTGCTCCAGCTTCAGCCAGAGCGATTGTCATGGCCTGGCCGATTCCTCTTGTCCCACCTGTCACCAAGGCTGTCTGTCCCTCCAGGGAGAACAGTTGCATTACCGAGGTCATGATTGCTGTTGTTGTCAGTTCTTCTTGGTATGAGGATTCAATCTCTACTCGTCCACGGCAGCCGACGATACTCTCCACTTATAGAAAAGTGGGTGAAATCCATGGTTCGTCCAATGGTTCACCCGTGGGATTCAACCTTGAACATCGATGATTCTTTGCTGACTTGTCCACATCGGAGCAAGGATGAACTCTATGGAGATTGGAGATAGAAAGGCTCGGCGGCATTTATCCCAATCAGCGAGTTCCAGGTTCTGCTACATCACACATCGCGGACCTCGGGCTCGGGTCCAACAAACCACCTGCACGATAATAACCAAGATCCATGTAAAAGCGCAAATGCGGTCCACAGTTTGTATGACTCTCACTCTGTAACAATTAGATCCATAGATTGTTGAAATAAAAAATCACTGCTCGCTGTCATCCGATTGAAGTACTCCAAATCATCCACTTCTCATCTCTAACCCACAATGTCAACAACAACCACAGAAACCACAACCACCCTCGCGACCTCCCTCCACGGCGCAAAAGACCTCCGAATCGAAAACCGCTCCCTCCCCCTCCCAGGCCCAAACGATCTCCAAATCCAAATCCGCGCAACAGGTCTCTGCGGCAGCGATCTCCACTACTACAACCACAACGCAAACGGCGACATCAAAGTCCTCGAGCCTCTAACCCTCGGCCACGAATCCGCAGGCATCGTCCTCTCCGTCGGTTCAAATGTCTCCTCCCGATTCAAACCAGGCGATAAAGTAGCGTTGGAAGTGGGATTGGCGTGTCGAAAATGCGAACGCTGTCTAGAGGGTCGGTACAACATCTGTGCTGGTATGAAGTTTGGAAGTAGTGCGAAGGGGGGGTTACCGCATACACAGGGGACGTTACAGGGACGCGTGAATCATCCTGCGGATCTGTGTTATAAACTTGAGGAAGGGATGAGTTTGGAATTGGGAGCTCTAGTGGAACCATTGAGTGTTGCAATCCATGCTTCGCGACGCGCAAGGATAAAGGAGGAAGCGTCGTTGCGTGGGAAAGTTCTAGTTTTGGGTGCTGGGGCGGTGGGATTGCTATGTGCGGCTGTGTGTAAAATAGAGGGTGTGAAGAGAGTGGTAATTGCAGATGTAGACGCCGGCCGGGTGGACTTTGCTGTGAAGAATGGTTTCGCGCATGAGGGGTTCCTCGTACCGATGAGGAGGGGAACGACAATAGAAGAGAATCTGGACATTGCCAAACTCACAGCCTCGGAGATCAGCAGCGTGAAAAGTGCAGATGGGACGGCATTTGGTGAAGTCGACGCGGTCTTCGAATGCACAGGAGTACCTTCATGCGTACAAACAGCAATCTACGTACGTCAAGATTCCTTCCAGACACAACTCTCCCCCTGATTTAACAACTCCCCCGCAGTCAACCCGCCCCGGCGGCAAAATCCTCCTAATAGGAATGGGCACACCAATCCAAACCCTTCCCATCTCCTCCGCCGCCCTCCGAGAAGTCGACCTCATAGGCGTCTTCCGCTACGCAAACGCCTACCCGGCTGCCATCGAGATGTTATCACTCCCCCCTTCTGACGCCTCCACCCCTGGCAGTCCCAACGGACCTGATTTTTCAAAGTTGGTGACGCATAGGGTGGAGGGATTGAGGAATGTAGAGAAAGCGTTCAATATGGCTGGGAAGACGAAGGATGAGAGGGGGGATTTGGTGTTGAAGGTTATGGTTTTGATGGAGGAGGTGTAGGGAGTGGGAGGTGTAGGGAGTAGGAGGTGTAGGCAGCATGCAGTGGGGATTGATTTTGTGATGAGGTGTTAAAATTCGAAAAGTTGGGGTGGAATGTAGAAGTATGAGAGGTTGTACAAGAGATGTGATAAGAACTAGATGAGTTATGAGAACGATTCCATTACACGAGGCTAAAATTTATCAAAAGATGAAATCTCAGGATAGAGTTCCATCCGAAGAAATTAGCTACCTCTCCGTTCCCTTCCCATTCCCATCTCCTTCCCTGAAAACATTAACCAAACATTACTAATGATCGTGAGAAAACATCATCGCTGAAAAGCGCTATCTATCGGGGGTATCAAAGAGTGTATCATCCATCCATCCATTCCTCCGAAAAAAGATCAACAAAGAGTGTAAGCGACCCCAACAAAAATAAATAACAAATTCAACCGCCTGCTTTTTCCATCCCGACCCAATAAGCGCAGTAAGAAAGGGATTACATTAGAATTAGGGTATCTCGTGCGTAAGGAGCGAGTGTGAGTGCATAGCCAAAGGGAAACGAAACCGAGCTCGGAACTGGACGCCAACTCGCAAGGCGCGAATAGGGATCCGCATTGTGTTTGTGTAATGTGCGGAAAGAGCTCGATAGTTGTAGTTGTAGATGGGTTTCGATGATTAAGAGGAGTACGTCGTCTCCACCGCCAAACCAGCAACCTTGTTGACAGGCGCCGGGCAATCGAGTCCCTCGATGCTCAGATTCGTAATATCGCAGCAGTTTGCGAGTTGAGCTAAGGGGAAACAATCGTCAGTATTACAGTACATACATTACATGACAAAGCAAGAGGATTGAAGTAGGAGGATATATCAAGGGAAGGTTACTCACATTTAAGACAAGCCTGTCTCCCCGTTCCTGGCGGCAGAGGACCAAGCGCGGAGGCAGTCGCCCAGCAGACTTTACTCTCACTGGCTCCGGGGGCGATGGGGGGATGGCCTGCGAAGTAGCGGTCCCTATAGAATTTCATTAGCATTCGTCGGCTCATTTCCACCGAGCTTGCTGAATTGATATAACTTACACTCCGTTAAAGGTAGCATAGCATTCTAAATGTCCAAACCAACCAGCAGGTAGTGTAACGACGGTGGCCGAAGCAGGATCAGAGGTTGCAGAACAGGCCGTGTCTGAAATGGCGGAGCAGTATGTTATCGAATCGGCTGGTGCGGCATCGCGAGGGCGAAGGGGCGATGCTGTAGCGAGGAGGGCGAAGGCGGAGACGAGGCTGTAGTTGATGGCGACCATTTTGCGTAAGATTGGGTGTATCCACAGGTTGATTTATGGAAGCAGCACGATGTGTGTGTAGCTATAGGAGTCGTTGCCGTAGCCTCTGTTGTGACTTTATTCCAGGTTACGATAGTGAGTGAGGTCTGTGGTGATGGCTGAGATGGGGATGAGGTTAAGATTCAAAGGTATTCGATTGATGTGTGTGAAGTGGAGGCCGTTGGATATGGTATATAAAGAAAGTGGAGTCGTTAGTGCTGCATAGGCTAGGACTGTTTGCAGTCTAGTGATTGGTGATCAATGTCTGGTGATGCAGACAAGTGGATGCGACCCTTTGGTACCTACGTCGATTCATTGTTGACGCTACTGTGGATTGCTATTTTCGTCCGCCGATCTGCCATCTCACGTACGACTATAGTTCGTTCGTCGATGCATGCTTCCATTCTACCATTGGGATCGCTAGTACTCTGGCGGTTTCTTTATTCGAGATGACCAGGAGTGTATCAACATCGATGTCCAACAGAAAATAGTCATTTGGAATTCATATGTCGTCAAAGGGCAGAGAATGGATATCCGATAACCTTGTTGCAAGAAGCGACAAGGCACCACAAGACGAGCCCACAACAACGGATCCTCGAAGCGGTGAGGTCGAGAAAAAGGAATGGAACAACGAGAACGGGAGCCGGAAAGAGTACAGAACAAACAGAGAAACCAAATGGATGGGATTGGAATGTTTGCAACGAGGGACAGAAGGAAAATCAAGGTACTCAACGTCGTCAACCAACAACCCCGCAGGTCTCGCCAGTGAGGTGGTGGTGGAGTGAGAAATTACCCAAGCTTCCTTCCCGCAAGGCTCCGATCTGGTCCAAGGCTGTGCAACATTGGACGAACGAGGCGCAGGTGGCGAGTCCGCGTTTCACAACGTGACTTTCATCCAATTGCCAGTCATGGCCAGTGTGACGGGCCGATTTACAACATCTAAACCCGAATCAATCGACCTTGACTGCTATAATACGTTGCCACCGACTGAGCGCTTCAAGGCTACTTCATGGTGGCGCAAGAAGCTTAAAGGGCGATCTGGCCCTATCAATTATTCTCCGCGTCAGAGTCACATTCGTCAGGTACCAGTACCAGTACTAGTGGAGTCGATCCATGCTGTGAGCGCATACATACCAATACCAGCCTCATCAGCCTAGCCTGTCACTGTCAGCTTCTCAACGATGCCACCTGCAGGGCGCACAACAAGCTCCAACCCACTTCTTTGTCTTACCCTTCCTCGCCACCTTGTATTCGCTTCCAACACGGAGAACTGCAGCATCGGGAAACGTGGGAATCTGGTGGGTGACAAGCTGGGTCTGTGCAAGGGAGTAGTGTGGCCTCGTGCGAGGCAACAACTTGTCGCTGAGCGATGCGTCATACAAAGAGAATCAGGCGGTGTGAAGTAGAAAGCAACAATTGGACTTTCAATGGCTGTCGTAGGTCATGTTTCCTTCTGTGTGCGGTTGCTTGAAATGTTGCCCTCTCAAGAATGGAGAAAGTATTGGATTCCATCGGCAGCAAGGACGGGTACACGGAATTGACGCAGGTGGACAACCCGATGTATCGAAATTCCGTCATCATGGGCCGGTTGCCATGTAGAGGAAGGGTAGTTGCTGCAGCAAATGCTGCAGAGAACCGGACGGATGCAGCGTGGTGGGAGGAATGTTGGCTGTGGAAAAGCTGTGGTCCGAGGAAGCAGTGTTTGATGTCTCGAGGCCATGTCATAAGAAGAGAATCCTTCGGTGGAGGCAGGAGTACGTCGCTGTCTTCTAGAGTATGCAGACGTACGTGAGCAGCAATCCACAAGCGAGCTTGTGACGTGCATGGAGCACTTCTAATGTCATTACACCAGATCAGCAGAGAGAGCAAACGCCAAAAGGAAAAAGGAGCATTAACTATGTTCTGTTGTATCTTACACCGAGAGCAACTATATTGAGACCGTCCCTTCCTTCAGCCTCGCCTATCCGCAAATCCGTATCGTCCATCACCTCACCACCGTGGGCCGCGTGCTAACCGTGTCCAAAAAGTACATAGATGCCGAACTAAACCCTAGGACGAATGTAAAAGGTGTAGGAGGAGAAGAAATGGGGTATCGAGAAGGTAAGTGATGTAGATGTGCATTTATTCAAGTAGCGGCGGCAGGGGCTGGACCTCCAGCAGCAGGTGCGCGTTGTGGGACATTGCGGCCCCTATTTGAATGTCAGCAAGATGCTCGATTACAATGAGTAATGCATGAGACTTACATAAACCTCCTGGAAAGCATGCTGATAGCAATCATGGGCAGCCAAGATGGCATCTTTGCGAAGGCCCACATAGCATACCCAATCGGGATGTTGGCACCAGTAGTTGCGAAAAGACCATCAAATGGATGCCAGATGCCCTCATATGGTTCAGTGTCCAAGTACTTCGACTTCGTGTGTAGTTCGACAATATCGCTCGCGGTGGTATTGGCGTGGTTCAATGGGATGAATCGAACAGTGGTAGCTGGCTTCGACTGGTCGGCCAATGGCGCTGGAAGCAAGACGTGTACGATTTGAGGTGGGCCAACAGACCACGAGTTGCAAAGAATCTGCTCGGTCTCGCAATCGATGCTAGCGAACTTCGGTGGGGAGGCTGTTGCTTCCAAAAGCGCAACGGATTTCTGTCACAACGATCAGCCTCTGTCTCCTTGACGCATTTGTAAACTGTAATATAGGCTCACCGTCCACTCTTTAGTGACATTTCCGCATGTACCGTAGCAAGTCGCGTTTCCTCCCGTCAAAAAGATCATCCACTCTTCAGGGCCGGCTGACTGCGCTGAGGGGTTTGGAGAGACTATGCTCTGCCAATTGGTGAGGTTCAACTCATGAACGACTGCCTCGGCGACAAAAGATGCGCCAGCATCAACGGGGTTGGGGATAACGGAAGGGATGCTAGCAGCTGTAGGAAGGTATTCTTGCGCCTGCTTGAACCAGCCGCGGACCTTGTCGGCGAGAGGGACCTGGTCTTGAGCGAGAGCCAGCGCAGGGAGCGCGAGCATTGCTGATGAGTAGCGCATTATGGGGGATCTGATATGATGGCGTGTAGGATATCGGTCGACTCTGCAGACGTGACGAGCGAGGCTTCGAGATTGATGAGGATACGTAGTTGGTGGATGGCTGATCCCTGCTATTGGCCAATGAGAATAAGGCAGGTACAAAAGAGTGACGATGAAGAGGTAGATGTGATTGGGGTGAGACTGAATTACACAAGTACAAAGTTGTTGGAATTGTTTTTTGGTAGCAACAACGATCACACGTCTACACAGTAGAACTCATCTCCCTCAGCGGTGGAGCCGGCAAGAGGGTCTCCGAGGGAACATGGGACTCGACCAACTTACAGACACTCCGTCAAGCCGTGTTCTCTCGAAGAACAACTCAATAAAATCATCCTATGCAGTCTATAACTTGAATTCGACATCAGTGAGTTCCTCGTGAGCTTAACCAGCGATCTAGCCAGAAAGTCATCAATATTAATCTTGAGTAAACAGAGTCCATTATAGTCGTCTAGGAATCTATCTATCCATGATGCATGCTCGCTCCAAGTAATGCTATCCATAATATTCACGTCTATGCAGTATTCAAAGATCCAGCTGAGATCGACCCATCACCAAAACATTACACGTCCTTGTTCCTTACAGCAGGTCGAATATCCGCTTCCACCATCTCTATTCCAGCAAGACTGGGATATTTCTTGGAAAAACTGGCCTCCCAGTCTTCTCCATCTTGAGCTCCCGAAGCCAGCCCAGGCGTGCCAGTCCTTAGGCTCTTCGGTTTTGGCGCGACGTTCGGTCTGGGCCCTGTGCGGTCGATTGTTGCAGGATCAAGTGACGCTGGCGCAGAATATGGTGTATACCCAGTGAGATTGGCAACAGCTGGGCTGGGCAATGCTCGTCCAGCTGTTGTGTTATTCGAGATCGCAATTGGTTTTCGAGCAACAGGCGGCCTCGCAGCGTCCGTAAACTTCCCATATCCTTCTGCAGTTCGCGTTACCTGGACTTCTTTCTGTCCTTCCAAAAGGCTCTTGACACGATTTTGGATCGCCGCCGCCTTGCTCGCAGGGGCAGGACCTCCTTGTTGTAGCCTTTGTCTATACTCGAGTCCTGCCGCAGCCACACGTTTCTCCTCCTGGCTAAGTCGTCGACGCTCGAGTTCGCGTCTGACCTCCGGAGATAGCGATTGAGTTTCATCGATCGCATTCTCATCATCACTGCGTCCGCCACTTGTTCCAGTAGCTTCAGATCCCGCGATGGGTGTTAACATTCGACTCGTCAAATGGCCATCCTCAGAAGGAGGGCTCATTGGGATCGGGCTCATAGGTTCCATGATCGGATGAGTTGCGCTGGAATGCGATGAGGTGCCGTTGCTCTCAAACCTGCGGAAAGCATCTCCAAACCTTCCTGCGATGATGTTCTTCGTACCTGACAATGATATCGAGGGCATGCTCTTGCGATGAGAATGTGACTTGCCACCACTACTGCTTCTTCGACTCTTCATCTTTCCAACGATGGACATTGTTTTCGGTTCGTTCTCGGCCTCAATGGTGCGAAGGAATCCGACGTTAGATGTGATACGATCTGGATCATCTGGGCCTTCTTCGTCCGATGAGTCATCTATTGCACTAGGAGATGGCTTCATTTGATCGGGTCGGGGGAGTAAGGGTGCTGAAGTCTTGCCTCGCGAGCCATCGCGATTGCGAAGATAATCAATGTTAGACTCCACATACACGCTAGATGGTCGAGGACGAGCATTTGCAGACTTCGACCTACTAATTGGATCCGTGAAGTCAAGTGCATCGGGTCGCGATGCTTCGAGAGATGGACGTGAAGATACAGGTGTTTTGGGGATTATCAGATTTTGAGATTTGGTTCGATGGCGCTCAAGGATGCTCGGTCTAGAGCTCGTTTTCTCTGGTCGAGGAGGCAGCTCATCATCGAACGCTATAGTGGGCGGCCTTGGGCTCGTTGCCATTTCCGGCTCATCGACCAGAGCGGTAGACGGTACTCGCCAAACAGGAGGCCGTTGATTGACCTCGAACCTTTTTGGGGGGGATGGAGATGGCGCTGGCGAAGTCTGTATTCCGGTAGAAACCATTATCGGCTTCTGTGGGGATGGTTCTAGCAGCGCTGGGGGAGGTTGCACTACAGCTGTAGGCTGAGCACTGCTCGGCCTCGCTTGTCTTGTGGTAGCCCCAGGCTTTGACACAGAATTGCTTTTGCTGACGGGCTGCGAGAAGACTTGATCGGCGAGAGCATCAGTCACCCGCTTATTTAGACTTCCTGGATTCGGGCTTGCTGCGGGTGGTGCCTGACCGAACTCAAATTTGGCGCCCCTGTCATGCAACAAGGAGAACTCGTCTAGGGAGGGAAATTTGGATGCCAGCTCATCTACAGCTGCCGTTCTCACAGTCACGTCCTTAGAATCGAGAGCTGCAAAGGGATCGCTACTTGTCCCCCTGGATCCAGCCGGTGTCCCTTTAGTAGAGACTGTAACCGGGAGTTGCTGATTTTGCGCGGTCGGCCGGCCTCGACGCATGGGGGTAATATCAGGTATCGAAGAGGTTGTAACAGGTGCTGGGGCCACTTTCTGAATTCCTACCGTTGGCGGTGAGGTCATGGACGACTCTGCTGGAGGTAGTTTCTCGTAGCGACGTGCATCAGACTGCGAGCGATTGCCGTATATCTGTGGCAGGTATTAGCAGAAATCCTCAGGTCTGTAGTCTATTGACATACGTCTTTAATCGGGCATGGAGCTTTGCGTATCGCACACACTTCTCGTACAACTTGATAAATATTCGGTCGGAGAGCAGGATTCTCGCGCAACATAGAGGCTGGGACATGATTTAGCTTCCCTGCTTCGAACTACTAGACGATGTGGGCCCTTACATATTAGCTTCTTTGTCTGATCTGAAAAGGGAGGATAATGTGGGAATTTGAAGGTTGCGTTCAGAATGGCCATTTGTCCTTGATCCTCGAATGGTGTGGTATAGTAGCACAGCTTATACAGTAACACTCCCAGTGCCCAAATATCGCTCTTTTCGTCAATTGGCTGCTTCCTGTAAACATCGATCATTTCTGGACTTCGGTACTGGAGCGTTGTATGGCGCTGAATATCGTCCTCGATCAAGCGTCCCTCGGCAGCATTTGTAGCTGCTGGTCGAGGAGGAGCAGTGGATCCAAAATCGCATAGCTTGTAAACTCGTGAGGGGGTGGTGGATATCAGTACGTTCTCGACTTTCAGGTCGCGGTGAAGGAGAGGAGGCTTCAGATAGTGCATGCATGCGACACCTTCTGCCACGTCTGCAAATATCTTCAGGATCTCAGGTTCTGTAAGGCGGTGCTGCAAGCGTGTATTCATGAAATCGATCAGTCCCCCTCCTGCACAGAACTCCATGAGCAGAAACACCTCGTATCCGCCTCCTTTCAACTGTGAAGCATGCGAATCAATGTATGTGACGATCTTATGGTGTCCCTTCAACTTCTTCATGGTCTCGACCTCTGTCCGCATGTTTGCCAACTGGTCCTTGTCGGCGCATGCAACCCGCTTGAGCACAGCCGTCTCTTGCTCGCCCGGCACCCGTACGAGATAGACATGCGCAAAGCCTCCTTCTGACAGATATCTCTCAATTATGACTCGGTGCTTTCCGACTGTGACTTTGGTTCCTGGAACAAAGGTTCCTGGGGGAGCACCGGTCCCAGGAGCTTGGAAGCTGGCTGGATTATGAAAGGGTGCTGTGGCCATGGTGGAGGAGGTAAACGACTGTGACCATGGGGATAGGTTGAGTGGTTATCGATGTGTTTTGGCTACGTGGTCATAGTGGTAGGACAATTGTTGAAGCCTGGGCCTGGGTTCAGGGTGATTCACGATCCTCGTTGAGAGTTGTTGGTTTGGCGCTGATTCACGAGTGACCACCACCCAATGCTAGCTCGTGATCTTAGAGGAGCTAAGACAAAAACATCATGCGAAGACCAAACACTACTAGTACTGGTATACATCCAGCTGATTCTCCGATAGAGGCAATAGCACGGAGTGGCTTCCTTTGTGCGTTTCAATGAAGCCTAAATTGACGAGCAGTCCACAGCACGACGACTCCAAATATGACTTCGACTTTGTGGAGAGGCAGAGACGGAACGACAAGGATTGACCCTCTCACCCGCGTGGCTGTGGCATGCCGATGTGATCGATACGGAGCCCAGTCCTATATTTGTATCCACGATACCCGTGTAGACATACTACACAGTAAGTACGATCCGGATTTGTATTCTTTCCCATCACCACATTTTCACGGCTTCTTATACCTTGCTCATCGCCAAAAATTTATCACAGGATTTTCTCAGCATGTATTGGATCATTCGTTCTTGGCCATCTTTTAGTTCCAACTACAGCGACCAACCTTTGACTTCGATTTGACGTATTGACATCTCAGCCGCTGACAGGAAACAGACAATGCCGCGTTTGGATACTGTCAACCTTATATGAGTGCGAAAAGGCTCACTACCACCTACGCGTTTCTCGTTACCCCTTCTTCCATACTCAGAGTCTTCCAAGGTGCCAACAACTAAAAGCCATTCCACCCTAGCCTGGCGCGCTTAAGCTGTTCTGCAGTTGCAAACCAACTATGCTGCGCTGGCCGCGGGAAGGGCAGGTAGTTTGGAATAGTGGACTTGTTTCTCGATACAGCCTTTAACAAGTTGTCCTTCTGATACACCTCATTATTCTCCTCATCGAAACCGTCCAAACACTTCTTTAGCATGACTTTGATGTCCTCTTCCAGTGCAGGAAGTGCCAGGCTCAACGTATAAGCCAGATTGTAAATTGCCGGTACATGTGATTGGTAGAAGAGGGGTTCTTCATTGATATAACGAGAGTGATGGACCATTTCGACGAGTTCGTGTGCCTCTTCCTTCATGTCCCAGGTGAGCTTCCTGAGATTCTGGTTGATCTTTATATCTTTGGAGGCGGCATCTTTGAAGGCGATGGCGAGGATGTTTTGTCGAAGCTCTCGGGGTAAAGTTGCCAGCGTGGCGAACTTCTTCGTTATGGGCATGGTGAGCTGGTGAGAATTAATCAGAGGTCTGGCACGGACAAGTTGCAAGTGAGCATTCTGACCTCTTCTGGATATCTCTTGCTCACATCACTTGGGAATCTTGGTTTTGGCTCACAGGCTTCTGACAAAAATATGTTGATGCATGTCTGCAAAGCTAAAGAAAAGTAAACAAACGCATCAGCAATACGTAATCAAAGGAACGGAAAAGTTGTCAGTCTTATATACAGAGTCATATGATTTGAGTGGTCGGATAAGAGGAGCTTCACAGACGGTAAACCATATATGCACCCACTCACGTAGATTTGACCAAATTTGCATTCAATTGTCTGAGCAAATAACTGAAGTTACAACACTTAGCAAGCGATTCAAGTATCTTCGCCCCTCCGGAACATCCCCAACAGAATCAAAATTCTTTCCATAAACTCCCCCTTTCGCCAACTCCCTAGCCAAATGTCATACGCAGGTAAAAGCATTGTTTCTTGGTTAAGCCTTTACAGGCCTCGGGTTTCATTGGCTTGGATATAAGCCATATAAAACATTATAGCGGGTCCAAGCCTTTACAGATCGGCGGGATAGACTTTCGCGCCGCAAGCATACGAGGAACAACCTCTTCATCGGATGGTCCATCCAAGTTTTTCCCACCAAGCAAGTCTTTGCAGCCTGGATACTTGTGGTTGGCGGGGGTCTCGCAGATGATGCTAAGAATTCTCTCTTCATCCATGCGTGTGAGGAGAGTTGGAGAATCAACCGCCTTCTTGGATGCTGTAGTATCCGGTGAGTTTCCCTGAGCGACGTTTTCGCAGACTGGATATTCCTTGTTCTCGGGCTTGTTGCAGAATTCTGCGGTTGGATCGGATTCGCCGGGGGTTTGGTTTTCAGCTCGCTTGTTCATGATGGCTCCTTCTGGTGTTGCGAGTTTTGGAGATAGATGCTTGCGAGTAGTAATGTCTCTCGGCTGCCAGGGGGCACAGATTTTGTCACCATGACTCTCGGACCGCGTGCAGGAATCCATCCACTCTTCTGAATTAATATAAGGAGGAGAGTTCTTCAGTGCTGGGGCAGCTGTGACCGCACTGGTCATGATCGCGGCCGCAACGACGAGAAAATTGGTGGCTCTCATGGTTGGAAAGATTTTGCTAGGACTGGCGTTAGTATGAAGCTGCCATCGAGGTGGGCGAAGATAATACCTTGGCTTGAATGCTGTTGCAGTAAGTAGGACTCTCGAGAATGGGAGTGTAGAAAGGATGGGAGATAGCCCAAGGATAAGAGCGGTAAGCAAAGAATGGTAGCACAGAGCATACTAGATATCGCTGATGGTTGAGGTGACCATAAGGTTTGGTTCACAACACCTTTGTTACCAGCTGAGAGTCGTAACATCATTCGGACGAGACCAAGTCAACGCGATTGTTCGTAGTCCACGTTCCGCGCTCACCATCCACGAAAGTGATGATCCATCAAGTTCATTGCCATCAGTGCATACCTATTTGGCAATTCTGATGTTGAGAGTTGGTGTGTCTCTGGCCTTTGCCTTTATATATCAATAATGCTAGACCCGAATGAGATAGCCGAACAAGCCGGCCGTAGCAAGGGCCGTCACGTTCTTCACCAGCCGCTTTCTTCCTCTAGAACTACTGGATTCTCACGACTTGACGCGGCTTCTTCCTCCTTTTCTTTCGGCTACAGCCCCAAGCACATGCCCGGTTGCAATGGCACCACGTAAACGGCCCGCACTGATAACGGTCGGGAACCGCTGCTTGTTTTGGGATTCGTCCCCGACCGTTATCGCTCGTTCTATGAGTCTACAGGATCGTCGACATGGAGGAGCTCACGACTACGGTCCACCCTTAGGAATTGAGGCATCCGTACACGACACTGCGACTTGACTGAAACTCACGACACTGCGACTTGACCGAAACTCTATCAAGACATTCCCCTTGTCGACTTCAATTCGACCGCTTGCCCATCATGATTCGAACCACAAGAGCATTCGGCCGACTTCCAGCTGCCATACGAGTAGCAGAAACCCGACGATGTCTGGCGACAGCTTCTCCCATGGAAGCTCAGCCTGTTCCAAACACGCCTCCCCCGCCTCCAAGTGAGTCTACGTCGACAAGCAATGTGATGCATAGATCTCTATCACATTCACCACTGTTGGCAAAACGAGCTTCCGGTATCAACATTTACACGTCGACTGGCCAAAGAATCATAGATGCAACCTCAGGCGCGGCAGTATCATGCTTGGGACATTCCCATCCTGTGATCGTGGAAGCTATGAAGAAACATCTGGATGGAGCCAACGCAGTCAACTACGTTGCAACTATCATGTTCACGTCGTCCCCAGCTGAAGAGCTGTCGAAACTACTGCTGGAATCGTGGGAGCCTCCATTGGGGCCAACTGAGGTGCAGAGCACAGGAAAGGTTTACTTCTGTGCCGGCGGTAAGATATTCATGCACCAGCGTTGTCAATGTCTTGGTGATTGGAGAGTCTGCATCTCTCTGAAAGAGGAGAGAGGCGTAAATGACTGTTCAGAGGTAGACAGGTGATGATATGGATTCGCTGACTGTCTTCAAGGCTCTGAGGCTAATGACTCCCTAATGAAACTTGCCACTCAATATCATCTTGAGAATGGGCAACCACAAAGAACCAAGTTCATTGCGCGCAAGCAGTCTTACCATGGAAACACTCTCGGATCTCTAAGTCTATCCCACAGTAAGTTTTGAGGAGTGCCACCCAAACACATTATACTAAGATGAACCGACAAGACCTGGCTAGGATAACGCCATACAAAGATATCATGGCAAAGAACACAGTACATGTATCAGCGCCAAACACATACCGTGACCTTCTTCCCTTTGAAACCTCAGAGCAGTACGTTGAGAGATTGCGGGAGGGATACGAGACCACGATCGTTCGCGAAGGCGCAGACACGTTTATCGCCTTCTTTTTGGAACCAGTTACAGGAGCGACTTCAGGATGCCTTGTTCCACCGCCAGGCTACCTCCAAATGGTCCGCGAGCTGTGCACCAAATACGGTATTCTCATGGTCTGCGACGAAGTCATGTCAGGTATGGGAAGATGTGGTTCATTCCACGTCCACAAACATCCCGATTTTGGCCTTAAGCAGCCATCGAAGACTGGAAAGGGTCTTACCAAAGCAGAGAGAGAAGCGAGCATGCCTGATATACAAACTGTTGCAAAAGGCCTAGGTGGTGGCTACGTGCCCATCGCTTCCATTCTGATCTCCGGTAGAGTGGTAGATGTTCTAAGAGAAGGAAAGATCAACAAAGGAGCCTGGGTTCACGGCTTGACATATCAAGGCCATTCCTTGACTTGCGCCACGGCTTTGGCGGTTCAACGATATATTCAGGACAACGATGTCATGTCTTCTCCTGCTTTCGCGCTTTTCGGCTCTATGCTCCAATCACGTCTCGAAGAGGAAGATTTCGACTTCGTTGGAAACGTAAGAGGAGCAGGGCTATTCTGGGCCCTTGAATTTGTCCAGGATCGAAAGACAAAAGAACCGTTCAAGAGAGCGAAGGCACTGGGGATGTTGATTCACGAGACATGCTTGAAGAACGGTTTAGCTGTGTATCCAAGCAATGGCACGGTGGATGGAAAGGAAGGTGATCATATCATTTTGGCACCGCCCTACAACGTCACCGAGGGAGAGATGGTCGAAATAGTTGACGTGCTATGTCACACTCTCCGAGGCATGGAAGGTGAGATTGCCGATCTCAGAGGGTGAATAATCATGCAAGAGCATGGCAGTGTTTTGTTGGATCGGAGAAGCTGACTGGTATTTCCCCATGTTTTCTCAATGCTGGCTGCTACAAGCATACCCCATTTTGTGTATCATTTTAGCACTGAAGTCCGAGGTTTTACTTTGTCAATCGACTTACGTTGATCATCGGGCCCAGGAGGACAGCCGAAGTAGTATATACATGCGGTGTCGAACCGGGGCGACATCTTCACCACAAATGGGGTGGAACAATTTGGCAAAGCGGAAAATTCAAAGTTTCTATCCTTCACTTTTCTCCAATTGTAGCTAAAGAGCCATCCAATTTTTTGCCAATGCAGTCTCGATACCTACTGTCTTTTGCTATTTTGTAGCTTCGCATACACCCTCCAATATGTCGTCTGCAAAGCTTATCATCAACAAGTGCCAACTGGCCTCACACAGGCAGCCTATCATCCCCACGAGATCCCAATCTCCAATGGCTTGTTCAAGACATCCTGATGCCGTAGCGAAAACGCTTGGATCTTAAATGAACATAGAGATTTTGCATGGTCTGATGTGGTTTCTTCGTTGACAGATAGCCAGATATCTATCTCTTTTTCTCGCATCACTTGTCGATGTTAGTTAAGTAAACCTATCTACTGTATTTGTGACTTGGGCATGGACTTTGGATGTAACGTGGATCTGGCACCATGGTTAGTAATTTTGATGGAAGGTTTGTGAGTGTTGATGGTCGGTGATACTTGGAATAATTAGTATTCATGTTGATTGTGATGGACGACATGATGAAGATGGCACGGCTTTGAAGTGCTCAAGCAGGCGATTGAATATGGCCAATGATAGCACGCTTTTGTGGGGCAGATATACTGAGGAAATCGCTGCTTCCACTTGATTATCAATGATATCTGCTGGTTGCATTACTTTTCGAGATATTCTAGTGAGAGGCTGCTCTCTTTCTGTCTATTTATGTGATAGTAGTAGCAAGTCCCGCTTATTGCCGATCAAGCTCTGGGTACCTTCTAAAAAGCCCATTGGAGAATTTCAATCTTCTGTCACTTGACAGATACTCTTTCAAGCCCTTCTCCTCTTTGACTCCAAGATAAAACTTTGTGAACAGCAGCGAGTAATCCTTCTCCCTCGCCTCCAATTCTTTCGGAAACGCAAAATATAACCTGTAACCACGCAATCAGTAATCATCCACTCTCACGACAGTAGGCTTACTCACCCATCAAGCACCTGCCACAAAGTAGTATCCGCATACGTCAACCTCCCTCCAACCAGATACTTTCCCCCTCCCCTCTCATTCCCCTTCAACACCCTCTCAAAATACCCGAAAAACTTCGGTATCCGATTCTCCCTAAAATCCATCGCCTTCTTCAACGCCTCCTCCTTCTGATCCTCGTAATACTTCATCAAAGCAACGGGATGATGCGTATCATGCGTCTCGTTACTCAGATCCAACGCCGTCAAAGCCAATTCATTGACATGCCATTTCTCCACCTCCGGATCCTCGCCTGCCAGATCTAATCTTTCACCGAGGAAGAAGAGGATATTGGGAGTTTGGTTTAGTAAGAGGGTGTTTCCGTCTTTTCCCGCGCCGGAGATTTTGAGCATGGGTGGTGCGAAGGGGGGTGGGTTTCCGTCTTCGCCGAGTGAGTCTGGGGTGCAATGGCTGTAGACCTGGCTTGCGCCTTTTTCGGTTTCATTGGCTGGGTCTGAGTAGGGGGTTCCTGAGGCTTCGAAGGCGAGACGGATGTATTCTCCTCGTCCTGGGATTCCTGGGTGGTATAAGAGGGTGTATGAGGGTTGAGTTCGCGCGCGTTTGTTGGCTGGCTCGGACATGTTGTGGGTGTTCTGGATAGTCAATTGGGAGGATCGTGTATGTATGAAGCGGTTTGGGATGGTATTCGGGCGCAATGAGAGTCGTTTGGATAGCATGCGAAGTTGATGTGTTGAATTGATGGGAGAGATGCTGACATCACAATTCCGCAGTAGTGCGGTTCGGTTCCGCTCGGGTTTTCAATCCTGAAGAGACAACATCAATCACCATTCATCAATCACCATTCATCAATCACCGTTCATCAATCACCGTTCATCAATCACCATTCATCAATCACCATTCATCAATCACCAATCATCAATCATCATCGTCAATGGTACCAAAGACAGCTCTTTCCTCTGGCTGATCATTTGAATGCAACTATAAAGATACTCTGAGGCTTTCCACCACGAATATCGATCAAGAAGGGCCTGTAGACTTGACAGGAATCATGTCTGTCCGTATCGGCCAAGATTTGGGCCAAGTAAACGAGCCCTCATTGCTTCAATGATAGTTCTGAAATGCCAGCTTCTGTTATTGGGACAATCATTTGGAAAACGGCAAGCAGATTGTCTTTCTTCCTTGTTGTCTTTCCTTCCTTCAAACGACTTTCCAATCTTTACAAACTCTTAGATAAAGCCTGATTTCCCACATCAAATTCATCCTCATCCTCATCACTCATCAACTTCTCAAGTATGGCCGCTAGTCTATCGGAGCAGAGCGCCAGGGCAGTTCTAGCTGCTCTAGCCGCTGGGTCTCAGGACCTGATCGAGAGATTGACAAAGTTCGAGCCTGAAGATCAGCGGCTTATTTTACGGCACATGGGAAACGAAATTGCTGGATTGCGAGTGAAAGAGGAGGAGTTGCGACTCATCAAATCGATTATGCCTACGACAGATCTTCGTATCTACACTATAGGCTCTTCAGAAGATCCAGAAAGCACCACAAAGGATGAAGACATGCTACGGAGGGACGGCTTCCTGAGCAAATGGCAAAAAATACAGCCGGATACAATGCGTGAGTCCTTGTTGATGAAGCATCAACGCGAGCTAATGAATGATGTAGCGTCCGCTCCTACATACCGCATCCAATGGACTGACAGTGATCTGTTGGCTGACAGTCCTTTCGCTCCGTTGGTTTTGCAGTCTCTCCCGCGCATCGGGAAAATCGCCCATGGATGCGAAGCCTTAACCAGAATGTCTCCACAACTCCTTTTATATCGAATATGTGCACTATTCGATATGCCACCTGCACAGTATTGGTCCAATGCAGATTATTGCTGGAAAGTTTGTGTTCAGTACATCCCCAGAACGCAAGAGGTAAACTTCCTCGAATTCACAGAGTTCGTTGGTGGAGTAATATTTAAATTTCGAGGACAAAGCGATGAGGCGAGCCAGGCGGCGATAGATCTGGTTAACGCCCTGTTCCAGCCAGAGAATTATCACAGGTGGCACTTTGACCTAAATTATAGGTTCATTGCTGGCCGCAGCCTCTGAGGGAAAGTAATGTCGTGCAGGAGAAAAGCTACATGTATTCTATGGAAGAGTGGAAGAAGAACAAGAGAATGAGACGGGAGAAACATGGATCCATCTCTCAAACTAACGACACAAAAGTCTAGGAGACAAATAGACATTCAAATAACAAAAACACTACCAATCTTCAATTCTATGCCCCCGTCAATACACAAGAAATTTGGAAATAAGCAGCGCTGCTCTCACGGTGACAAAAGAGGATTGGCAGCATACTGCTCGAAACTCACATCCAGTCGGAAGATGAATAATCCACAGACACCCAAAGCCAACGCCTCAACGCCTCGCCAGAACAACGAATATCTAAGCACCAGAAATAAAAGCTTTTCCAAAGAAGTATAGGTACTAAATAACACAGCCAAACCGTAAAAGCAGAAAAAAGACAAAAATCAAGAACGGAGAATCGCGATCTTATATTTCATATTTATCCCCTACTCATTCATCCCTCTCATCCCTAAACCATCTCTTCACTTTCGGCGACAGTGTCATACCCTCCCTCGAGATACCTCAATGCCTTCCGCTGCTCATATTTCGCCCGCTCGACCTCCCAACCGCGATTCCACGTGATCCGAGAATACGGACCCTACATACTGATATCCAGAGCATCATCTATAGGTGTAAGTAGAAGCGTAGTAGGCGAGGGCAGTGGCGCACTAATAAACCCATCGGCGGAAACATGGAAAGGGGTATCCGATTCCTCATCCATGGTTCCATCAAGACCGAATGACGTGTCTCGATTTCGGGGAGCAATTGGCTTCCATTCAGCAGATGTGGAGGTAACCTGATTAGGAGAATATTGATGCAACTGCTCTATCCGGGATTTGTCTCTCGCCTGTTCCATGACCCCCTCGAAACCGAATGTATATGGTGCTTCTTGGCGTGGAGATGGAGCTTCCCGCTTCTCGTTTTCAGCAACTACTCGGCTTGAGAATTGTCGATCAAATATCTTCATTCGCGTTGGTATATCCATGTCTAAAAGGTGATGTTGGATGTATTCCACGCCTATCACAACGTTCGAGTGCGCGTGACCAATGATTTTTGCTTCTTTTATGATTTCCGCGGAGTGGAGAGGGTGGCAGCCGATTATCGTGGTTGTCTCGGCGAAGGAGACATTCTTTTGTACTTTGTGTATCTTGGTTGATGAGGTGGGAACGTCGGAAGGATCATGGTTTGAATTGATAGTAGTGATGAGGTTTGCTCGGTGAATTGCGGGTTTGTAGAGGTGAGGTAAGGATGGGTTGTTGAGGTGAGGTGGAACTTCCATCTCTTCTCCTGAGAAGACGTAGCTATCGAGACTCCAAGGCGTTACTGAACCTGGTTGACTGATGACTCCATCCCTCGCGAGGTCATACGCTTTCGGGACTTCAGTTTCTTCATCCCATTTTTCCTCAACATGATTGATAGCGGCATCGAATCGTTCTATCGTAACAAGAAGATCGAGCTCCCTGAATTTGGACGCGATTTCCGGTGATCTCAGTATATGAACGACGATTTCTTTGGTTTCGTTGTCGGCGCCTCTGCCAATGCGTTCAATGGCCGAGATCAGTTTTTCGAAACTGGGTAGCTTTAACTCCCTGAACTGGGTTGCGGCTTCGAGCTCCGAGAGTCTCAATTCATCTCCGATAGGGGAGATCTCCGAAGCAGACAGTCTGACATCGGCGTTCCAAAGTGATGAAGAGCCACCGAGCCAGTGCTCGATGATCTTGTTGTTTTCCTGATGGGTAAATGGCCAGCTAGAGGCATTTTCGGCTAGAGCTTGTGTGAAAGCGCTGGAGTGTTCGATATGCCCCTGATCATCTACCTCGTCGTCATCAACCAGGGACTGGAGACACGGAGCTCGTGTCCGAGGTCGGATATATTTGTCCAACTTCAAGCCCTCGCAAGGCTGGTCAATCGGTTGTACGGCTCTATCAAGAACCGCATACCTCATTTCTTTGAGTCCATTCTTGGTAGGATGCTCAAGGTATGGAGAATTCGCGTGCGTATTCTCGAGGGTCCCAGAAACGATAACAGGATCAAGTGACAATTGCGAGCCCTCATTCACAGCATCGTCGAGGTTAGTGTCAATTTGAGAGTAGTCCTCGGACGAAAAACCAAGATCCAGTCCGTGAGGCTTGTTTAAAAGTTGTGGCAGGTCCAGGACTGGTATAGATATGGCCTTGGAACGATTGTGGCCTTTCAAGGAGGCAAAGCCAATCGACGGCTTCCCAAACCGACTCTTGTTAAGCCGGTGTGAGTTGGTGATATTGCCGAGTGGCGTCCGATGTGACATGCCAAAGCCTACCGGGGAGACTAGGCCCGACATGGGGCTATCGACTTGTTTTCGGTCGTCGGTGTGAATGTAGCCAGTCATGATGGCAAGAATGAGTGATGGTCTTCGTGAGTGAGATGTGTCTAGACTGAGGAGTTGTGTGGAAAGTCTCCTTGCAGAGGAACAATGCAACTAAGAGGCATACCGAAGTTGTTAAAAGCCATCAGCATCGGACGAGAACACAATGCCGTTGAATTCTCCAGCGACTTCATGATGTTGTAGTTAGCACCACGTGTGTTTTGTTACGGGGTAGCATGTCTGTGAAGTGCTTCAGTGCTGGAGTCATCAGTAGATATAAAGCTCCTTCACCTCCTAATGCAGAAATACCTTTGTTTTCGCTCCTTACGGATCTTGTCAACGAATTGTTGCCTGTCCCCAAAACAATGCCGCAACTCCATGGTCAGTGGAGGAGAGCGTCGAGCTCAGGCTTTCCCCGTGTGTCAATCCTAGAACCAATCGACGATACTAGCGAGAGCTCGTTTGCCGCTGCCGCTTGTGGCCGAGCGCGATCATCATCATTAGGCTTCGGGATTTTTTCTGAGAGACACCTGGACCTGTATTTTGAATCAGACACCTCCACATCTCATCCATCGACCGGAATTTTGCCCTTACGAGAAACCATCGCATCCGACCCGAACGGAACTGTGCCTGAAGTCAGTGCCTTCACACCTAATCCAGCGAACGAGATCAAGGCGTTACCACCTGCGAACCGGCTCATCGTGCAGAACAACAACAGCTACAAAACTTTACCTCAAAACTTAGAGCATCGGCGCTTGGACTGGCTTATTCACCAGGAGTTCCTAAAGCCCATATCAGAACAAGACAACGTAAACCCTGAGAATGATTCAGCGTCGTGGGAACCAAGCACTTCTAGTTCTCCACAACCGTATCAGCGGCACAATGAAAGGCTCAATAATACAAAGACCAGAAATTTTCATGTCCAGTCTTGTGGAGGTATTCTAACAGAATCCGATGCAAGGGAAGCGGTACAAAATTGGAGGAGACCAAATGGGCTTCTGTGTACACGACGAGCCAAACCAGAAGGGGTGGTTGCGACAGAAGCGAGAAATGTGACGATCGAGAGCCAAAGAAGGAAGGAAGGCAGAGGCAGGTGGCGTATTGTGAAGGCCTTTTTCTCGAGAACATCAAGAACAAAATTTTGAAAGTTCGAGGGAAGACAGATCGATTAGGTCGGTTTCAATTGAATTAGATTTTGTGAGGATGGCACCCGGGATTTGCCTAAATCTATACTTCTAAACAGTCGTTACTTTCCGATTACAAAGAACATGTGGGCGGAGAGATTACTCATGCGTAAACATATGCGATGTGCGTGACGATTTTCACCTTGAACCAGAGCTCGGTTTAGCGTCATGGTCTCCGAGGTCGTAGCTGCCGTCTGGAAGTACCCTGTCCCCGGTGCTGGAATACACGTCTTCCGGTTCGGCAGTGGTCGCAGGAGCCGAAGGTGTGGAGCTGGAAGAAGCACCGGATTTGGACCAGGATGGCATTGCAGGATCTGGCTTCCATGGAGCAGCGTTCTTGGTTGAACAACCACCAGATTTTGAAGTCTTTGTGGAACAAGCCGGGACAGTCAATGTTTTGGTGACGGTGTAATCATCGGATTCTATCTTGGAAATAGCAGCGGTGGACGAGCTGGACTTGGTGACGGTTGAGTAGATTGTCGTTGCACTGGCCGTAGTAGCAGTGACGGTAGAAACTTTTGTGGTGGTAGATATATGCGTAGGCTCGGACTCGGGCGCCGTAGAAGCCTTATGTGCTGTAGAACTACATTTCGCTTTGTCACACTCGAGCACGGTAGAAATTTTGGTGGTGGTAGACTCGGGCGCAGTAGAAGCTTTATGTGCTGTAGAACTACATTTCGCGCCGTCACATTCGAGTATGGTAGTATTCGTAGATTGAGTCATAGGAGTAGATGATGTTGAGAGTACTGTTGTAGAAGGGCGGCCCGTAGTAGCAGTAACGGTAAAAACTTTGGTGGTGGTAGACACATGTGTAGGTTCGGACTCGGGCGCCGTAGAAGCCTTATGTGCGGTGGAACTACATTGCGCTCCGTCGCATTCGAGTACGGTAGTATTCCTGATTCGAATCACAGGAGTGGGTAATACTGAGATTGACATTGACCCAGAGATCACTGCCGAAACTGAGGCGCCAAGAGTCGAGCTTGTCGAGGCGAGCGACGTTACTGGACTAAATCTGGCCACAGAAAGAGAAGGCGACGACGTGCTCTGGTCTAGAGAAGGTCGTAAGAGAGTGTCAAGTTGTGGTGTGTAGGCTGACATGAGACAAACCAGATGTGGCTGCAGGGATATCGGTCGGTGTAGCAGCTGTATCTTCGATAGCCCTGGCAAAAGCATTGTTAATACCCGTGGACTTCGGACCTCAATTCCACACTACTCACGTCAAAATCGCAGACAAAAATTGATAGCTTTTGGAGAGTTGCCTCTCTTGAAGCTGTGCAGCCTTGTGTGCTGGAACATGTTTCAGTGTAGGCGAAGCAAATGCCGACTGCAGCAGCCCCACGGCAAGAAAGAATCTTAGAAAGCAAGACATGACAAACGAACGTCAAGAAAGAAATAATGAAAGTCAAAGAGCGAGAGGGATGGGAGAAGGTCTAAAGAGAGCAGATAAATGAACGTGTGGGCGTTGTTGTTCCCTTTTGAAAGAGTGGACCGAAGCAGCCAAGGAGATGTACCAAATCACGGTCCTGAAGTCAAAATTCCGAGCAAGAACGGGGTACGACCGAGCATAGTATCCGATACCAAGTAGCCGACCAAACTGTCTGAAGGAAGTCCAATGTGCGGAGTCGCTTCCGTGCCAATGGACTCTTGACAACCACATGGGCGCTGCACCGTTACCGTTGTCATCTCGGGGAAATGGGATGGTCGCTCCAGCATGAGCTAGACGATTGAGTCCTGAAGGTCCCTTAGCAGGGAAAGCAAAGCCCGTTGCTGGCTACTCGGGGGCTGTACTGATGCCCAGACCATCATGATAGTGAGGTTGGGTACCATATCGCGGCGAGACTTGCAACATTCCGGGCTCCTTCAGGATTTGTCGAGGAGGATCGTGAAAGGGAATGTTCGTGGTCGTGGTCGTGGTCGTGAATGGTGCTGGATTGAGATGTGGCGTGAAGGACTGGGAGGTTGAAGGACTGGGAGGTTGAAGGACGTTGATGCTAAAATCGCGAAATATAGATCATGTGACGTGAATCAGGGACTCGGGGGCCTCGGTCGGATCACGAGTCACGACCTGCATCAACCAGACCCAACTGCCATCGTAATGAGTCTGGACCTATTGTTGCCTGAGTCAACCATCACCAACGACATACACCAGACGTCTGACGACGTGCGCCTGTCGCTGTCGCTGTGACTGTCAACGTTGATGATGTTGATGTTGATGTTGATTTTGACACCTGCTTCTGCTTTCCTCTCCCTGCTTTCGGCGAGAGCACATTACGCTATGAATCCGCGAGCTTCCGTTTGGAAAGAGAGACTTGATTCCCCTCATCGAGCTTTAAACACAACGTTCTTCATTTCCCCCAACCGTGTCTCCGCAGTGGTCCGTATCTCAACATGGCCTCATCTTACCCAGTCGCAACATCAGGAATGCTCAGTGCATAATCATGTTTTTGGACGCCGTCTGGCAAGGTTCAACCTTTCCTTTGTCTTTGACCAAAAATGGGCATTCTTGAACGCAGAGCCAGAGCCTTTGATGGACTGCTAAGTCGGTCGCTTCCTGAGAGGTGGTAGTCGACATTTTCATAAACTTTTCCAGATTCTGACCTGTTCATAGCAATGTTGAGCACAGCAGAGTCAGCATTCTGTCTGATGAGTCTAGAAATCCGGGCAAAGATGAACCCCACGACCTTCCCAAGCGACGACTCTTCCGTAGCTCGAGTTGTCCTGCCCTCGGCAACAAAGCCAGCGAATGGGAATATCTTGATGATTTGGGCGACCAACCTGAAAGTGTTTCCCAATATTCCTGCTGCGACTCGCTGTTCAACTTCTTCTCCGCCACTGACTCCGACTCCTCGTCGATTCATTCTGGCCTTACTGAGGCCTCAACGACGATCCTCGAGACGTTATTCGAGACTTTCTCCCACCTTGAACGTCTTGGACGCCTGGAAGACAAATGTCGTAGATGTGAGGCAAGGGTAAGGTGGAAGATGGGAAAAGCGAAAATCACGACCAGACTCAGGCTGGAGAAGGAATGGATGCGTGGCAATATAGGAACCGAGAGACTCAAGAGTCGATTACAGCGGTATGAGTGCAAATGGAGAGACAGGGAGGCTGCGTGGAAGCAGAGACGGGAGGCGTGGATGAAGAGAAGACGAGAAGGGAAATGGGGGCCATTATGGAATTGGGTGGATGATAAGATTGCCTGGGTGGATAACAAGTTTTATGTATATACCATCCTCAAATAGCGCTTTCGTTTGTGGTAGCGGAAACCTCTCTTGCTGAGCTGACAGCACTTCCGAGTCCATTCATCCAAACCCATAGCCAATTCGAAAGATTTTCTCATTTCCCAATGTCAATCTGCTTCCTCGTCTTCCCTAGTGCACCCATTTATTTCCTTCAGCACCAACTATCCAACAAAAACCATCCATGCGAGTTCAAAAAGCCAGAAGCGATGGAAGATATATAAAAATACTGATAGCCCTATGCGGCCCTCACAACAACCCCATATCTTTGAAGCGTGTTCGTGAGAAATAACAGACTTCCTGCTGCATTTTCTATTTACCGCCAGCACACCATCGTTTCCTTCTCTTAAATAGTAGCGCATCAGAATCGACCAGGTCGAGATCGTAAGGTGCTTTGCGCTTAGAGACAGTAGGTGCAGGACCCGGGATATCGATACGTGGCGGTGCTGTTGAGGTTGAGGTCAAATCTACTAGGATAGGAGCGTTGAAGCTGTCCTTCTTGCTGGATATGTTGGAGGAGAGCGATATAACCTTGGTAGATATATCAAGCTCAGAGACGTTATCCGTAGCCGTTGTCCAGTTAGTTTTTAACATACCAACTGAAGCATCAACAGTCACGCCGCACTCAGAATCTTGCTCAATACGCCCGAAGTCCCCTTCCCCCCTCCAATAGAACCCCATATTCCTGAACCCCCCCAAATCCCCACCATAACCCAAACCCAAAACTCTCCTCCCTACCCTCCTTCCCAAAAACCCCTTAATATCCCCCTCCAAACCCCGCCGCATCTCTACCTCACAAAGATGCGACCTCGACCCCTTCAAAATCGTACCTAAACAAGTTCCAAGATAAATTTCCGGATCCCTCCCGCGAAGTACAAGCGCCGTAACCCACGAATGACAAAACGGCGCAAATACCATCGTCTTCTCAGTGATAAACTCGACAATCGGTCCAGGCTGGCCCCAACTCGATGTAAAAGTTTTGATGCCTAGGGTTTGAAGCATGTTATTGTACGCAGGACGGGTAATCAGTTCCTGATTTAAGATTTCAATGGTGTTTCCTGTGATTTTTTCGAGATGGGAGGCGACATGCTTGATCATGGAGAGTTGGTACCAGTTTTCTCCTAGTCCTATTATGACGATGCGGTTGATGGTCCATGTGTGTCCTTTGAGAAGCTGTTGCATGTGCAGGGCGTGGCCTGATGTGGCGTATTCGTCGTTGACCTTGCAGAACGCGGAGAGGAGTTCGGACTGCTTGGACGCCATTTTGAGTCCGTAGCTTTTGGGTAGTACAATGTTAGATGTTTTGTGTGCGCTTCTGACCTTGATTGTGTGCGAGTTGGGAAGAAGAAATTGGATAGGAGAATGCATTGTGGATTGATGAGGATAGATTTCTTACATGGTCGCTTTGATCTTCGGGTGTAAATACCAAAGCGAGGGCGTCTGGGTTCAGCAAAACGACATTCAGTATCACGAGCGTAAACCAAGAACATAGACAAAAGACTACTTATCTTCTTCTCCTCCTTTTCCATCATCTTCTTCTTCCTCGTCATCAGTAACTTCTTTATATGAAGAAGAGGAATGAGAGGGTGGTGGAGGCGCAGGGCCATAAGCCTCCGGATATAAGAGGTAATCCTCCATCACCAAACGCCTAAACTCCTCTTCCTTTCCTCACCACACGCAAAAGTAAGATCTTTCATCTCCAACAATTGTCGAACCTTGAAAAATAAAAAAATCGTCTAATGACGTGCAGCCATTGCAAGCCCTGGGAACGTAAAATTCGATTAGCTAAATTTTACAATAAAAGCAGGACGGAAATCAAGCCGTTACAGCTTGCTCGTGACGGCCTCGTTCCATCGTCGTCCTTCGATTGGGTATCTCTCGTAATTCAAGTAGACTCTCTGCAGCAGCAGCTGCTAACCGTGCCCGTCGTGCTTTGCCACTCCTCTCTTGCGCGCGAGAACCTTTGCCCTCATCCACCCAGCGTATCTTAAGCAGCCCCCAGCTATACCCGTCATGGTCATCACCCCACTCCCTGCTTTTAACACCAAAGCATACAGCGCTCTTGTACCCCACCAACCGAGGAAGTACCACCAACGTAATGTGCAAATCCATATCATCTGGTGGTATCACGGGATGTGGTGGCTGAGCAAGCATCTCCTCTTCGAGTTCTTCGTCCTCAGGAGGCGCAGGAGGCAAGTCCATGAGCGCTATACCTACATCACCTACTTCTGGGCCCCATTCACCACGAATCCACCCAGAATGTATCAACATGGCGATCGGATCTGAGTCATCGGTAAAGATTCCAGTACCATGTAAATTCCTGTCAATGCAGACTTTCTCGCGACTGGCAGGCGTGAGGTATTCTCGTGGTACACGCACAGTGTACGTGCAGTTGAGGTCTTGCTCCGTAAAAGCCCGCTTGGGTTTGTAGCATGAAAAGTAGCCAAATTTGTCATCAGTATGTGACGATGTGGCAAAGGGTGGAAGCTCAATCACAGGACTATAGAGCTCAGATCCTAGGTGATTTCGCTTTCGATCTTTGACTGATTGAAACACATCCTGAGAGTGGACGATGACATTCGGCTTGGCAGTTGGAGCTATCGGCGGTGTGGGAGCGATGGCACGAGAACCGTGATGATGATGATGCGAGGGATGGATATGATGGTGGTGATGAGCCCCAGTGGGTGTCATGGTAGTAGGCGGAGCTGTGAATGCATCCCCTGGCCGATGAACGTGACTGTGCGCATGATGATGGTGTCTGGAGTCTGTCAGTGGCAGGGCGAATTGTTGAAAGTTGGTGGGATCATACGTATGATTATGCTGATGAGGGTGGTGATGATGGCCGACTTTGGCGCGTTTTCCCCGTCCGGAATTTCCTAGCGGTGTGCCTCTGCCGTCGTTGCTTTCACTGTCCGGCCTCGTCTCCTCCTCCTTGACGCGCTTACTAGCTTTGCGCCCTCGACTTGAGCCCATCTTTGACATTTTTGCACCTTCGCCATCGCTCACAACGATAGCCTCGCCTTCTGGGGCAGATCGAGGCATAGGACTGCCTCGGGTGGGTGTCGAGGCCCCATAATTTCCACCATAACCCAGACCTTGAAAGATGCGCCCGAACTCGCTTTTAATGCCTGGATCGGAGTTCATACCCATCGGTGGCGGTTGCGCGCCCTGGACAGCTTGCGGTAGCGGAGATGCCCTTCCTCGCTTGCCGTCACCAAGAGATGAGCGTGAGCGCTGCATCAGGTGATTAGACAAGCCTTCATGAGAGAGCGTTCGGTATTGCATAGGTTCGCCATGAGCTTGCGGTTCACTCGTCCTCCTATCTTGACTGGCCTCCTGCAGGTGCTGTAGCGGTCGTTCCTGCGGTCTGTACTCTGGTCCAAATACAGTATGCTGCACTTCGCTGGGTCGACGAAAGGGGTCATTTGCTTGTGGATGACTGCGCGGTGCCTCTGTTGGGCCGCTCAGAGGTGGGTAGTATTGATTCCGGAATCCTGTGCGGAATGGTCCACCATATCCGTCTCTTCGGATAACATTGTCCCTGCCCATCTCTTCCCTGCTATCTCGTGGTGGGGCCCGTGGATCGTGTGGTGGACTATATGCAGAGTGCGACACGGGCTCCGTAGTTATTGGTCTGGGTCCATCTCGGGCAATCGCCGCAACTGCAGCCTGGTGGTCATAGCTAGTTGTAGTGCCTTGTCGCATCTCCTCTCGTCTTTCGGCAGGATGTGGGAACTGGTTGAATGGCGGCCTCGGATCTACGGACGATGCATATTCCCGCGGTCCACCCTCATGCGGTGGCATCGCAAATCCAGCCGGTTGACTGTTTGGTCTTGGGGGGATGCGCTCATCTGTTTGTCGATGCTGCTCCTGATTCCTGATATCAACTGGAGACGACTGATACGGCCGGGGACCCTGCAATGTGGTGTTCTGATACAGATGTTGCAAAGGTGGTGGTCCGTTGCGACCAAAATCTGGCGACTGTCTTGCCCCGGAGAACAGTGCCGGAGATTGACCAGCAGAATATTGACCATTCTCGGCTGGCCGCGATGCCGGCATGGATCCGTGTCTATCCGGTGTTTGTTGGCGACTCCATTGTCCATAGTCCAACTTTGCTGCAAGGGATTGTCCTCTTCGTGGTGATGGTGGCTGCATAGAAGGCCCAGGTGGAGATCCCGCACTGCCCGCTGTTGGCGAGTGATGCAAGTTATTGTTGGAGGGTGCTGAACTTGGCGCATCAGTTCCCAACAACGAGGATATAGACATTCCGGTGCCGGGACGAGATACAGATCCCAATCCAGGTAACTCGCGGTTCGATGAGAAAGGAGGGGGCGGCGGAGGATTGCGCTGGGCAGGATAGGGGACAGCTTGTTGCTGCTGCGAGGGCGACGGTGGAGGCATCTGGCGGCTTTGGAAAGGACCTGGAGGGGGTGGAGGGTCTCCTTGAGCTGTAATGAGATGGATTAGCAGATGGGCAACAATTTTGTCGAGCAGCGTCACGTACGCGCAGGATAGTACCGCGCCGAGGGGGGGCTCTGGCCACCCAACGAACGTCTTCTGGCAGCCTGATCAAGGGCGTATGAGTTTGCGACTACATTTCCACTCATTCCAGCTGGCATTGATTGAGGAGGAGGTCCTAATGTCTGTCCAGAATGGGAATGCGAATAGGAGTGGGAGTGCTGGTGGTGGTGCACTGGCGGGTGATGGGCACGCTCGTTGCCATTGGTTGTTGTGGTCCCTGTCAATCACGTTGGTTAGCTTCTTTTTGGAGCGTGGGGCAAATCGTGTCGTGTGAGGGCCCGTGCAGTAGCCGAGAATGCAGCATGAGAAAAAGCCATGATGCCGACTGACTGACACCTGAAACAGGGATGGACGACCTGCACAGCTGTGTAACAAGCCGGGAAATAGGCAGAAACACCATGGAACATATACATCGGTAGCAACAGCTGGCAAGAGATAGTGCTGCCCTTGTGGGCGCGTGTCTGCCTGCGAACATCCATGCAGGAAGATGCAATTCTTCCGCCTGTAGATCCGTCCACTGCTGTAAATGCTTCATTTTGTTCGCCAGCATCGGGTACCAAGTATAACGTGTAGGAATCGTGTGGGAAAGTTGCATACCCGCAGGACCTGACCATGCTCCTCCCAGAACTGGTCGCTCTGCGTGAGCACTGGAGACAGCATCGCGCACAGCAGCCAGACCATAGCTCTCTCTACGTTGTGTCTGAGGGTTCGGTAGGAATGGATCGGGGGCGCGTCGAAACGGATCAGCAAACGGGATTTGGGCCGGTGCTTGCTGGTAGGATGAGGGTGGAAATAGGTTCGACTGTGGTGGATGCTGTGAAGGCGGCGGCGGCTGCTGCTGCTGCTGCTGCTGCTGTGGCTCTTGTTGAGCTTGCTGGGGATGGTAGTTCGGATTATCTACCAGAGGACGCGCCGAAGTGCGGAAGTAGTCGTTGTGAGGCTTCGGTCTCTCCATGATGTCGTCTTGTTGTGCTTCGGTCGAGAGTCGAGACGGTGAGAGAAGGCTCGTCTTCTCCAAACAACATGCCCTAACTATCTCGACATGGTTGCACAGCAGATGTCGATGTTTGAAAGAGGGATTCGTTGTCTGGATTCGGAGCTGTAGTGGCACGAATATGGAAGAATGGATTTTACAACTGTTGGGGCACTCGTGTTCGAGAATGGGAGTCGTGGGAGACGGGGAAAGAGACGACGATGATCCAAGTGGAGCTGTGCTAGTGCCTGATTGACCCAGTAAACTCTATATTTGAACGAGTCAAGCGTCAATATCATGTACGCATATAACCAGGGTCGGAGCGGGAGGGTGATCCTGTCAGCCACATGTCATTCGGAGTGCACCACCACCACCACTCCAAAACATCTCCCATCACCAACCTCGATCCATATCCGCCATATAGCCCGCCACCTTGATCTGACATAGGTACCAGCATCAATGGCGATGGATTCCTGGCAGCCTCCACAAAGACCATTGCCAGACATACTGCGATATCTGCCATGTCCATCTTCTCGCCTTCTCCCGAGACGGCTTTGCGAAAGATGGACGTGGACATACATTGGTAAACCATCTCCGACTTGGTTTCGCTTGTTCCATCATGCCTACGATGGGTCTTGATCGTGATGTTCAGGCTCATCTTTGCTATTGTCTATCCAGCATTTCAAGGCTACTAGAAACTCGAAGTAAATATTTTTACCTCAGCCTGATTGCGACATTCATTGGTAGAGCAAAACTTTCACCTTAACTAGCAAGATATTGGAACCCAGAGACCTGGGTGGTACTCTCACCCTCGCCTACCATGGTTGGCAGCATGTCGCTCTGACTTTTGAACGCTCTCCCATGTCGCTTTGAGGTCACCAGAAATATATTTAAAGAAAACATCTCGACTGAAAGTCAAGTCCCATACAACATCTGTCGCAATACTTCATTGATCATAACCAGTCAAATTTTTGTTCGATTGCCTCCTGACAGGCAACAGCTATCTTCTGCAGCAACAAGCCAAGGTTTTTCTCTGGTTGTGGTCGTGTAGAGAACGCCATCGCGACTTACTTTCATCAAATCCATCAGCATGGCATCATCTCATATCGCACCGCCCACCTCACGCTCAAGAAAAATGATCAAGACAACAGCTTCTCGTCCCAAACCTGCCAGAGTCCAACTTGATCAGGCCCTTCTCACGAACCAAACACCCCCTCAGAACGGAATTGCATTCAATATCTGGCACAGCCAATGGAGCGGTGGTGACCACATTCACACCACAGAGCCCGCAAAAGGTCGGTGCAACATCGCCAGGGACGCAGGATACACCCAAGGTGATAAGATCATGGGCTCCCACATCTGCCTCTTCTTCGCAAGAGGCCTATGCCATCGAGGATACAACTGTCAATATCTCCATCGCCTCCCCAACTCATTCGACCACTTCCCCTCGAACGAAGACTGTTTCGGAAGAAACACATTTGCAGACTATCGGGACGACCACGGCGGCGTAGGTAGCTTCATGCGAGTCAATCGCACCCTCTATGTCGGCGGTATTCACGCTTCTGATGACGCCGAGGAGGTCGTGGCTCGCCATTTTCAGGAATGGGGTCCGATCCAATGTACTCGGGTCCCAGGTGCAGGTAATAGAGGCATCGCATTCGTCACATACAATACCGAAGCTCATGCCCAGTTTGCCAAGGAAGCCATGGCACATCAGTGCTTAGATCATAACGAGATACTGAACCTCCGATGGTCCAGGTCGGACCCCAACCCACTTACGAGAGCTCGACAGGAGAGAGAGCTGGAAGAACAGGCGACTGATGCAGTTCGAGCTGCAGTGGCAACGTGGCCAGATTCTTCGAGAATGAGTATGGAAATCGAGAGTTTAGAGGCAAGAAATATGGAGGAACGTAAAGGACTCGAACATAATCGGACATCGGAGGAGGTCGAAGGATCAGAAGAGAGCGATAGGCGAAATATTTTCCCCAGCTCAACGCTCCAGGCGCTGAACAACTTCGGTGGAAACGTTTCGACTTTACCTCTGAGACCGGGAACAAAGAGGAAGCTGGTGGATTACAAAAGCGATGAGGAAGAGGATGAATGAGCGGTGGAAAAAGATGGGTTAGTAGTCAGCAGCTGAGTGTGGTTTTCATCCGGCGGGTTGAGACTTCTGTGTGTTATTGAGCGTACTAGGTTGAATATATTCTCCAAAAAGAAGTCATACTTCCTAGAAAGAATCCTTTCCTGATCATCGCTTCTAAAAATGTGTATTTCCGTATTCGCCGGGAAACTCTTGATTCCTCTGATCTTACTCAGCCTTGAGCGACCGAGTTTGGGCCTCAATCGCGCACGCTCCACTTTGTAGATGACCCATGTCTCTCATTGGAACGTCAAGGTTATCGTGAACGTCGTTCTAACAAGCTACAACGATCTCAACCGTACCATTCTTCGACCCCAGCGTCCAGTGTATGCGCAGATTCACAACGATGATAGACGGTTGAAGACACAATGCCTCTGCCCATGCCCGGCTCTACCTCCGCCTCGTGGCCGTTGTACAAAGCACGAATGAAGGCCGTTTTCCAGGGCGCTGATCCAAGAGTATGCGCTGCGTTTTGGTTGTTTGGTATGGATTCTTCCTTTCCGTCTGGAAGCTGATAGATCGAGTTTCCTGTCTTGAGGTCGGGTACTGTTTGCAGTGCATCTTTGATTGCCCCAGATCAGGCAGCATCTATCTCACCATTATCACACTACTCCCCCCATACTTTCCAATCTAACAATCCGCAACAACAATAGGCCTGATAAACAACGTCCTCTACGTAATCATCCTCTCCTCCGCCCTCGATCTTGTCGGTCCCACAATCCCAAAGGCAGTCGTCCTCCTCTTCGACGTCATCCCCTCCTTCATCACGAAATTAATCGCACCATACTTCATCCACCACATCCCTTATTCCCTGCGAATATGGATCTTCGTTTCACTCTCCATGTGCGGCATGCTACTTGTCGCCCTCACCCCCGACGGTCATGTGGGTATAAAGATGGTGGGAGTCATGTTGGCCTCATTGAGTAGTGGGGGAGGTGAATTGAGTTTTTTGGGATTGACGCATTGGTATGGACACTTTGCTTTAGCGAGCTGGGGGAGTGGCACTGGTGGGGCTGGCTTGGTGGGTGCAGGGGCTTATGTGCTTTTCACCACGACGATTGGTTTGAGTGTGAGGACGAGTCTTTTGGTGTTTTCGTTTTTGCCAGTGATTATGTTGGTTAGCTTCTTTGTGGTATTGCCACATGAAGCAATGAACAATTCGAGGAAGGGGCAGGAATATCAGAGGGTCGAAGAGGAGGAGGTCGAAAGGTCTGGCGTTGACCCGTTACTTGAAGAAGATCCAACACTTTTGGAGTATGAAGGACTTCTTGCCAATTCGGATTCAGCAGCGAGGAGTTTTGCTGCTACGTCTTCTACTTCTACTGCGGTACAGCGATTCAAAGCCAATCTCAAGCGAGCGAGCAAGCTATTCTTCCCGTAGTAAGTCTACCCAATCCCTCAAAAACGCTATGTATCATGCTAAACTGACTACAACAGCATGCTCCCCCTCCTCCTAGTCTACATAGCCGAATACACGATAAACCAAGGCGTCTCACCAACACTCCTATTTCCCCTTCCCTCCTCCCCATTCAAAGAATACCGCTCCTTCTACCCAACCTACAACGCCATCTACCAAATCGGCGTCTTCATTTCGAGAAGTTCGACACCCTTCTTCCGCGTCCATCATCTCTACATCCCGAGTTTCCTTCAGATGGCAAACTTAGCGCTACTCACCGCACATGCATTGTGGGACTTTATACCAAGTGTATGGATTATTTTTGCGATTGTGTTTTGGGAGGGACTTTTGGGGGGGCTGGTGTATGTTAGTACGTTTGCAGAGATCACGGACAATGTTCTCAAGGAGGACAGGGAATTTAGTCTTGGTGCTACGAGTGTGAGTGATTCCGCCGGGATTTGTGTTGCAGGCTTTATTGGGATGGCGCTTGAGGTTGCGCTTTGTGGGTGGCAGGTCGATCATGGGAGGGATTACTGTCGGAGGACCTAGGAGTGGGACATATGGATGGAGATTGGGCATCTACGATTTTGGTTCTGAGTACTCGTGTATTAGCGTGGTGTCGGTGGTAATTGGTGTCGTTCTCGAAGGTCCGGCCGGACTCCATGGTGATGATGATACTGACTTTGTCAGTTGATTTCTATGTCAAATGTGCTTACTGACTTTGCTATCATTGAACAGGACGCCATGCACGAATCCTCATTGCTCTCAATGATGATTACCTGGAGCATACGGATTGGAGCTGGAATCTGCGTGCTCACAATAACGATATGATGGTTGTTCGGTTCGGATCACGAAACTCTTGCCCACAATCACTTGGATGTTGCGGCTCTGGTGGTCTCAGGCGAATCATCGTGTCAGTCGCCGTAATCCTCTTGCAGTTTGACGAGATGACGGGAATACAAGTAACCACTAAGTGGTGTTATGACGGCGCGAGGGCCATGTTTTGGGACTTCGACGTCTTCGAGGGATTGAGATTGGGACAGTTCGATGGTAGGTGTTTCTTTTTGCGAGGAGGGATTCAGATGTTGGACTCGTTGATGAAGCTGCTGGCTAATGTTGATTGAGCTCGTTAGACTGATGGTTGAAAGGCACAGCTTTCTCGAAGTTTGCTGACTGTTGGTAGGCGGAGGTGTGGTTGTGATGATGGAAGCATGGTAGAAACTATGAAGTGGTAGTCTCGTTTTGGGCCACGCTGTTGTCTCTTTCCATAGCGGGTTGCTTGACTGTTTAGTTCATTAGCTAATCGAGTGTGACTGATACTCGGCAGTTGGAGTGGTGAAGTCTTGTTTGTCTGGACGGATGGAGCGCAGTATCACTCTGCTAGGCGAGCATCGATGGCTTGCACCTTGGCAAGAGGTGTGTCTGGCTGATGTGTGTGAACTGCGTAGTTGGACTTTGGTGTGTGACTGGAGGTGTGTGACTGGAGGTGTGTGACTCGAATGGGTTTCCGATTCTGATTCCTTGAAGGTCAGAAGCCAGGATGGCAATCGGGAAGAGCTTGGTGCGATCGATGAGGAGACACACAAGTAGGAGTCGTTGTGGCAATTGACTTGGAGAGACAAGTATCATCGGACTTGGTAAGTAGACTTTGAAAGGCTGGTGGCAGTGGTGTTGGTTATGAGGAATTCGGGGTGCTTCGGTCAGAGGTGAAAATGATTAAGTCGCCATCTCATTATTCTGGAATGCAATGATGTCTGACTGACCATCTGTAGGGTGTGCAGCTTTATCTTATTTTGCTGTGTGGAGTGCTGCCTAAGCCATATATACAACTTATGTGGTAAGTTCCTTCACCAATGATGACACCGGTCTGATGGCGTACTTGAAGTGTGCAGCACCCACAAGCGAGTGCTCCTTCAATACAAAAAATCCCGTCGTGCACCCTTATGTCGAGTACCCTTGAGAGATCGAGTCTGAGTACCGCTTAAGTCTGAGTTCCGCGGATTTCTGGAATGCCCCGGCCGTTCTAGTTTTGCCCTTTTTTGAAAATGAGAAGTTACAAGGTCTCTGTTCGAGCCCAGTTGTAGGCAAGAACTTTTTGAGAATAGACGTGGAATGGAGTTGGGAGACTGTGTTGTTCGATTTCATCTGTGCGAGAATCTTTTTCCTCCCCAATTTTATCATGAGAGATGGATTTATGCAAATCAAGGCTTTGCGCCTGCCTAAAGGCAGGTATGAAGAGATAATGCTAAGAGATTACTTATCGTGTTTTCCTTGACCAAATCTTGGTGGATGAGTACATTGGTGGGACAAGAATCGTGGCCGAAACTGGGATTTTTGATCACTTCAAAATGACCGTTTCCTTGGACACAAGAGTAAGTCTGCTCATGTCCCCTAACATTTCATCTCCAACAGAATCGGCCCCCATTTTATCCCACGGATCGTTGTGTTCGATTGCCTGCGGTCTACCTTTCTGTTGAGTGGGCTGGGGTTTGGACGGGCTGACTTTGGCTAGATGAAGATGGAAAGATACGAAAAGGGCAATGATGGGTTTAGCTAAACAATTACTTATGGGTTATTATGGTACGGCAAGGTACAGTTACTGTCAACCTCATTGTTTTATTCCTTCGTTTTCACATACTTCTTCATTACTCCTTCAAACTGATTAGCGGTTCGACAATGATACATACTAAGTTGCCATCACATCCAGGTACCAGGTTTGCAGTTGAAAGGAAACGGCTGAGGGTAGCCAATAACATCTACGCCTTCTACAAATTCTTCGAATCCAACAGCTGGAATATTGCAACTACGTTGTTACTCTCAGAACATCTTAATGTGAACTCCGATTCGATACGCCGTTGTGGCCATGGCTTGCTAACTGCCCAGCATTGACGTTGTAAAGAATACGACTTACTGCTTTGCCAAAACATGCAGGGCTCCATGACAATCCAGATCAGGTAGTGTCAACTAGCTATTCCTCCCTTCGATCCGTTGCTACTGGAAGGACAGCTCGCTTCTGCTTTTATGTCTTCCATGAACTTCATTCCGATATTCGCAACCGCCAGTACATTGCCATCCCTCAGCCTTTCCCCGTCAAAACCAATCCTACTCCTAAGAGAAGAGCTACAACCAGGCATCGACATCGATGACTTGCTGGAAATTTGATTCCTGACAGTGTCCATGAAACTATTCGATATCGATTCCGAATGGTGGGACTTTATCATGGGAATAGTTCCGAGTCCACAAGGCATTCTGCAATATACTGGATTGAGTAGTCTCAACGATCCCGGGTCTTAAGTTGAACAACACCAGGAACAGACTTGGCTGACCTAAATCAACAGTGTTGTCTCCAACAACACACTCCAAACAAATCATTGAGTCACGCCGCCTCTACCAGGTGACACCGGCACAGAAATTTCGTCTCGACGATTCAAGATTTTTTACGTCAACCGCCTTTAAACACCAACGATACGTCAACCCCCCGCCAGCAAATATCTTCTTCTACTGTCCAAAAATGCGACCTCACAGCCGCGATCCCAAAGACAGCGCCTACGGAAATGTGTGGTCCGATGGCACATTCCTTCATCAGAACCGTCCAACCAGTACACAAGCAGAGTCCCAGCAGCCTGGAAAACGTCGAAAGAGACGTCCAGGTCGTGGACATAAGACTGACCAGGATCGAGACCAGAGCCAAGACAGCGATTGGGACGACAATCCGGATACCGACGACGCTCGCTCTCCTCCTCCTCCTCCTCCGTCTGCCTCAAATGGTGTCTCAGGCGCTGGAATACGCCGCCCCTCCGTCGCTGGTCAAGATGGTTTCTTTGCCCATCATCCTGAATACCCCGATCCTGGCAATCGCCATGCTGGGGAATCCCGTTGGCAAGCGCAGCTCGATGAGCTCAATCTGAAGAGGGAAGATAGGCGGGGCCAATCAACAGTTTCTACTGCGGCAACACCATACCAAATTCCTGTTGCGAAAATGCTTTCGTCCTCCCTCCCAGCGAATGCGGACGATGCAGATAGTCCGGAGTCGCAACACAGTTTCAACAGTTTGTTCGACGAACCTCCTGCGAAGAAAACGAGGTCCGTTATTAAAAGGATAACAATGTAAATGAAGAAAGTAGACTAACTCACCCAAAGAACCAATGCACCACACCGAATCGCGGAGTCTGAAGTCGAGCGGCTGGTCATCGAGACCGGTCTCAATTGGCAGACGCAGATGACGACAAGTTCTAGGTCAACTCTGAATTCTAGGATCGTGGCGGCAGAATCCATCCTCAATGACCAGGACAATGAAGTGCGGAATACGTCGAGACATGTCCCCGGATTCGAGCAAGAGGAGGATTCAAACGATGACATGCCAAACGTTGTAGAAGAGAGGTACGCAAACCCTACTAACAAGTCCAAAATAAACATAAATAAATCCCCACCCAATACACTACCATCTCCCCATCCCTCACAAAACTCCCCAAAAACAAATCAATATCAATCCAAAAGATAAAAGGTCAAACTAACACTCAACAAAGCAACGCCGCTACACCGACCGTAAACCACAGTACATCCTACCACACCCCCACCACCCCATCCCCAACAATCACATTCCCAGAATGGGTCATAGAAACGAATCACCTCCTCCTCACTCAACGCACGAGACTACATTTCGCCCTGAATAACACGGCTACCCACCTCGGTCGACAAATGTCTATTGGGGAGGTACGCGCGATACAATCCCGCATTGAGGATATCCAACGTGCTATTACAGAGTTGGAAATGGAGGCTGTTCGATTGAATTTGATGTAGCGCTGTTTTGGATCGGGGGGGATGGGTTCTTGGGGCTTTTGTGGTGTTTTGTAGGTATGCTATGGAGGGGCTTTTTTTCTTCTTTTTTCTTCTCTTTTTTTGGGGGCCTTCTTGGGAGGGCTTGGGTTGATTGTTGGTTGTTGTACGTATTATGCGCCTTTGACTGAGAGTGAGATGAAAGATAGACCGACCCGATTGAGGCGGTGAGCTGGGAGTTGAGAGCTGAAAAATGATCGTATAACCTTTGTTCTTTCCCTTCTTTTGGTGGGACTTATCTTTCCATCTTTAATGCGCAAAAGAACATAACAACCACCAAAGGCGAAATATACTTGTACCAATAGCAAACGACGGAAAGGTTGAAAGTCTAGGTGAGAAGGTCGGTGGCCTCGTCGTTCAAAGGAGAAGATGGATGTGATGTCTCATTACACAATATCCCAGGAACAGACAGACATGAGGAAATTGGTAACCCTTCAGAATGGATTTTGATATCCCAAATACCAATCTAAATATCTAGTGCCCAATAGCCCCGACTGACTACGCACCAGGCGCAAAAGTCAAACTCCACATTCCCTATATCGCCCATTAGCAAATATCCCTTCAAGCCCTGCCCAGAAAGTAGGGGAAGAAAAGGGGGGGGGGGATGGAAAAAAAACTCACCATAACCCCATGAGCTTCCTGCCCACTAGCAGATTTCCTCAAAGGATACTTCTTCAAATCATAAACAACACCCATAGAAAGCGTATCCCCCTTCTTAACAGCAATAGGATCCGTACACATACTCATAGAATTAATCGTCAGAATGTCACTCCCCGAAATACTCGTCCCATAAGTAGCCTTACTAACACAAGCCGGCTGTCCATTAATGAAAAGATCCATCTCATCACCGCCATCGTGCAAATGACCCCGGGCAGCGAATAACCTGCCGCTTTCCAAGAAGGTGAAGTCGCCGGATTTGGTGGTCGTGGGACCGGCGGTGGAGGTTTTGATGCGGGTTCCCAGGCATTGGTTTACGGCGATGAGCATGCCCTTTGTGTTTGCGCCGATGAGACCGGGGGACCATTCGAGGTCGTAGGTTATGAAGACGTTGCGGGGTTCTTTGTTGTAGTTTACCAGGACGACATTGGCTTCGAATTTTTCGCCTTGTTTGATGTGGTATCCTGCGTCTAGTTTCCCGTCTTCGGTCGTGTAGAGGACTGGGTGGTCGCCGCTGTCTTCGCCTACGCCGACGAAACCGGTTGATCCTGGTTTTAGACTTGAGACGCTGAAGCCGGCGCGGGTGGGAGCGTTGCAGGCAGATAGGAATGGGTCTGTCTTCTTGCTGACGTCGGTCGTGAGGACGTGGTGGATGTAGATGCCTTTTTCTGGTGTGGCGGGGGTTCCGTCCTCGAACATGACGCCTAGCTTTCCGGCATAGACTGTGCAAGGTCCGGCATCGTTGCAGAATCCCTTGTTGATGTTCAGGGTGAACGTCTGGCCTCCAAGTGTATTGTCCATGCCTCCCATGCCACCCATACCCCCAGAAGCTTTCCCTCCCTGTGTGATGTTAGCGATATGAGTCTATGGATCTGGAAGGTGCACGAACAGTGCTAGCGGCATCTAACTTGTAGGCTATGTAGAGTCAGCATATCAAACAACCAGAATCGACGAGGGAACGACTGACGTCCAAACTTGGTGAGCGTTCGTTGAGCATTTTTCTTGAGCGCTGGAGTAAGCTTGTCGATTCCAGCAACGGGTGCTACAGCATTCCCAGATTGAGATCCAATCACCGCAGCAGAGACTGCCAACGGCAACGCGAAAAGAACGGCAGACTTCATCGTGAGAAGAAAGAAACTGTGGTATCAAAGATACAGTCGGATACGAAAGAACGTCTAGAGAAAGCTTAGAGCAAATGGAAAAATACACAAATACCATAGTACAGTTTCACAATCGAATATAGCATGCAAAAAGCTTATCATGGCCAAGTCAGAAGCTGACCCGGACTTTGCCTTGCACCAATTGCATGTTTCGTGGGTGCAATATAGTAGAGTATACCTATAATACTGTGTACTTTGTGTATGAAGATCCTCTGTAGCACCACGATCAGATCCACCACTGCTACTGGTTAGACTGAGATTTTATCTGAATGGCTCAACCATTGTAGGCAGTCTTGCGGAGCCCTCTAACAGTATTTACATGACGGCGCTGCGGGCCTTCCGCAAGGCAGTTGGAAAGAGAGTTTTCGCTAGAGGTCCTGCTGCAAGGTGTAGGGCTAAGCGAGTGAAGGATATATGAAGCTCAGGAGGGTTGCTTATTCTACCACGGAGGGGACGGAGGGTTCGCCGACTCAATCAATCCGCAACGCAAAAGCAGCAAATGTACTCAGGAATGCAAGCGAGATGGGGAAGGGAAACAGGATCTTCCGGGATCTTCCGGGAGTGAAGACAACAATTGCCACCTCGCGTCCATCCATCCAAGAAAGACAGAAAGAAACAACGACTCCAAGAAATGGACTTGGGGTGATGATGTTCCAAACCTCGACTCTCCATCCCAGGGAGACAAGACCGAATCTTGTGGCTGAGAGTGGATGCCATTGGGCATCAGCCGATCCCGAGAAGCAGCCTGAGGTTATTGTGGATGGTGCCATGGTCATGTCGCTTCATGCAGGTTCAAGGAATTGAGGCTCAAAAGGATGCAAATCTCCGCATCATGTGAGTTTCCCAGCTCCCATTCACTGCAGTTTCCAATCGGATTCGATGCCAAAAGGAACTTTGTTCCACAACGTCTCGTTTCGCGCCTTGTCATCGCCTCAAAAGAACTCTGGTTCAACCATATACTCGGGTCATGGTTCGACAATGGACAGGTGTAAGCGAAGATATAACGCCAGATAAACGAGAAAATGATACGATGCTTTTTCATTGTCGTACCACAAAGCGGCTGCAGATTTGGTTTACGAATATAACGAATCTGGGTTGGAGGGACAGATCCATCCGCCACACCACCACTCGTCTGCTATCAAATCACACAGTTAAGCCTCCTAAAAAAATCCAATACGAACATGTCTTTGCGACGGAGTATCCCCCTAAAACACCAATACGAACAACGCACAATCGAAATCCCCCAAAAAATACAAAGGAATTGCTCGAAGCCGGTCGTAGATCTTTCGTTAGTCGTGTCGGCAAAAAGGACCTTGCCGTATGCCTTCTTATCAGCTCGGCGCTCTTGATGTCCTGCCCCTCTCTTGTTATGATACAGAGTGTATTTGTCATGATAATCTTTCTATGTGCCTGTTTTGTCCACGTACAAGATCCAATTGTGAATTTACATTTGCTCCATACTATCCTGGACGTCTCCAATCCGACTCTTCTCCCCATCATATAATGAGAGCTTTTTGGCTCAGCCCTGTTGCACCACTAGGCGCAACGCTTGCATAGCTGAGCCTATTCGTCGATTCGGAGTGAGAAGAATGTGGTGCGTCCATGTCCTGACTGGAAGAGGGCGAGTGATCGGGCTGTCTGGTTCTAGGGAGCGTACCCGATTCTGGGTGAGTGTTCACGCTCCCTAGGCGAAAAGAATGCTCGAGTGGAGAATCAGGGGGAGATTCTACATCTGGTTTGGGTTCACTGGGGTAGCCGTTGGTTGAAAATCCGGTGGGGACTTTTTCGCTGCTTTGGAATATGATTCGGAAACAGGGTAAAATAGAGGCGATGCTCAATGAGACGCATATCTCGAGTTGGCCGAAGATGATTGGGAGGACGGTGTCGGTGCTAGGTCGGCCACTGAAGGTGATCCGACTGAGGGACCAAATTGTCAGGCCGGAGAACAAGACGTTTAAAAGTCGACTGAAAAATGAGGCCTGGACCTTCATCTTAGATATCCTTGCCATTTGAATCGTTCGAATACAAAAGACGGGAAGCAGTATGATGAGAATCTCGGTAAGAACATCGAACACGGCGATAATGACCCAACGTGCCAAGGAATTGCTACAGTAGTTGTATGAGCATCCTGCCACCACGGTTATGCTGGACAAAATCCCAAGGATTGAGAATGCGATCCAGACGGGCATCATCGATCGCTTGAAGAGACGTTGTATGAGGAGTATCATGGAGACCTTGACCGAGTATTGGGAGATTATACCAAAGAAAAGACTCGCGAAGAAGTACTAGAGTGACTTGTTAGCATGATTGGAGTCTGGCATGCTGTATTTACACACGGACCTTTTCCATGGGCTTAACATTTTTGACAGGTATGGCAACAACATCTTTCCCGAGTCCCAGGGTCAGAGATTTCAATATGAGCGCGACTTGTACTATACTCAGACACTGGTATGGTCAGTATAATATTACTTGGTGCGGTGCTTGAAGTTGGAGTATATAACACACCCATCCGGCGATTAAGGAGTAATCATCGAAGCCGAACTTGAAACCTGTTCGACTCTTGGAAAGTATTCTGACGATGAAACAGGCAGTCGATACAAGAACGGTGATGATACTGACGACCCAGATGTTTGCGCTTTGGTCGGTCGAAGTAAGGGTAGCGAATCGAGTGCCGGCATGATCCGACATGACGAATGGTGTTACAACTTCGTGGAATGTTGTGTGTGGAGGTCAAGACCTCGGGATTATTGGAGCGAGTGGTTCATGGTATATATTTGAAGACAGAGGGACTGAAGGCGTTCTCAAGGGTCGGGTCGTGCCCGACACAGCGGTAAAGTCGATTTCCTTGGACCTTGCGAAGGACTCGGATCGATGCTTGCAGTGCGACCAAAAAGGATAATAAATCAAAAGACTCGTTAGGATGGGCAGGCAGCGATATCAGGGGCGGATTTAAGTGGTGAGATGAAGCTGGTGAGGAGAGATGTCCATGGAATGAGTACCTAGCAAGCGAAGCAGTTCGGAGGCGGGAAGCTGCGCGCGTTGAAGAAGGAAAATCAATAGCTATGGATCCGTCCCAGAGATCCGGATCTGCGCCAAGCGGAGATCAGTCGAGCCATGCAAGATTAGTTCATGGGGCCTTTCAGAGACCAGAGTTTAGACATGAGGAGAAGATAGATATCGATCGAATCCGTACGTGGGCTTTGTAGCACGATGGCCAGATCCAGGCGAAGCGAGGGTATTGGGCATTGTAAATAGATGCTCTCGTATTAGATGACCAAGAATTCTTCAGAGCGCCCACCTGCAGACTGCTGCGGAAAGCAGTCCGGGGACTCGAAGTCTGACAGGGGGAGACAACGGAAGCTCAAGCGGGGGGTGCCTTATACACGCACGACACGCAAGGCGGAATCCGATTCGCCTGGGCTCACAGGCCCCCACGCACGCACTGGGTTAAGCTTCTCCTTGCCGAATCCTGCTCCCCAATTCACCAAGAGGCAAAGCCTTGGGCACTGATTCGCGAAGGCGGACGAAGAGCCAGCCACTGCCATGAAGCAAGCCATGTTGCTCATAAACACCTGCAGACTAGAGCGAGATGCATACCATCGATATCGATAGCTTGCAGATCGATAGGCTGGAGTAGTCATGGCTTGAACGACTTCCATGACTGACCATTCCAGCCGCAGCTGTTTGAGACATGATGATCGAGGCAGCTCAAGAGCTTTGCTTCCTCCCGCTTCTTCGTGGGCGTCTGAACGTGCAAGCCTCAGTCTCTTCGTGGGCGTCTGAACGTGCAAGCCTCAGTCTCTTCGTGGGCGTCTGAAAGTGCAAGCCTCAGTCGGTCTCACCCTTCGCAGGCCTCACTGCAAGTCTCCAAATTCACCGTGCTCCCATCGATTCTTCCTGCGACATGGCAAAGATGGCGGGTCCATTGTCAGAGAAGGACGGCCATGAAATCGTGGATTCGATGGGGTTGAGTGAAGATGGGGAGAACGAGCAAGTGGATGCCAGAGACATGTATCGCATGGGAAAGGACCAGCAGTTTCGCGTGAGTAGTACGGACCCGCCATCGTGGTGCTTGTTGCTGATCCCGGTAGCGAATCTTTCGACTGAGTACGATGATCATGTTCACCAGCATGGTGCAATGTACTTGGGAGATCATCTTGATGTGAGTGTCCGCATTCCCATCCATCACTGTTCTGACGCGACAACAGTGCACCCGTGGGAGGATTGCTCAATGGAGGCCTCCCAGCGCTATTCTACTCATACATCTGGACTTTCATTGGCTTCATGTTCATTGTCATGTCCCTGGCCGAGATGGCCAGTATGTGGGTGTTGGCAATTCGAGTGCTCCTCCTCTGCTGTCCTAATCATCATTTATAGGGCACCAACTAGTGGAGGACAGTATCACTGGGTCTCGGAATTCGCACCTGCAAAATACCAGCGTATCCTCAGTTATATCTCTGGTGATTGTCGCCTTCCCTCATTGAGTCTTGGCCACTGACCGAAGCCATAGGATGGATGGCTACCACCTCGTGGCAAGCTGGTGCTGCCGGTGGAACTTTTCTCATTGGAACTCTTATTCAGGGCATGATTGCCGCTTACTATCCCTCCTACATCCCCAAGCGATGGCAGGGGACCCTCTTTGTCTTTGCCATCGCAGCCATTGAGGCCATTGTGAACTCCTACATGGTGAACCAGCTTCCCAGGATCCAAAAAATCATGATGTACGCTCGGCCTCATCATAGTAACATAACATAGAAGCCCTGCTAACACCTGTGCAGATTTCCTCATGGTCTTGGCTGGATACCGGTGGTGGTCTTTGTCTGGGTCCTTGCCCCTCACGCTGATACTGCACAAGTCTTCACCCAGTTCACAAGTCTGGGATGGGAGAACATGGGTCTCAGTGTCATGGTTGGACAAGTGACATCCGTCTACTTCCTCATTCTTTCCGATTCAGCAGCCCATTTGGCTGAAGAGGTCAGGGATGCCTCCAAGTCGGTCCCGAGAGCCATGATGTCGTCCTTCTTTCTGAACTCCATTGTCGGTCTCATCGTCCTCGTCACTTTCCTCTTCGCCATTCCAAGCATCGACAACGTCCTGGATCTAACCGTGAATCCTTCCGGCTACGCGTTCATCTACGTCTTCCAACAGGCCTCCTACACTGGCGCCATCCCGATCGTCACCATGATAGCCATCATAATGTTGGTAGGTTCCATCGACTCAAACGCCTCAAGTGCCCGACAAATCTTCGCCTTCGCCCGCGACGGCGGTCTCCCCTTTGGCAACTTCCTCTCCAACGTCACCCAAACCAAAACCTCCACAGCTCCACGAAACGCCGTCCTGACAACCTGCACAATCACCTGTCTCCTCGCACTCATCAACATCGGCTCCACCGTGGCCTTCAACGCCATCATCTCCCTACAACTCATGGCCCTCATGGCCACGTACAGCATCTCCATTGGCTGCGTCCTCTACCAACGTACCATGGGCGCTTCAAAACGCCTCCCCATCGCTCGCTGGTCGCTAGGAAAATGGGGCGTCCCCATCAACACCATCGCCTTCATCTACAGCACCTTTATCTTCTTCTGGACACCGTGGCCCGGTGCCAACAATCCTACATTGGAGACATTCAATTGGAGTGTCGTCATGTTTGGCGCTATCGCTATTATCTCGGGTATCTACTACTTGTTCCATGGGAGAAGACATTATACGGGTCCCGTGGCGCTTGTGAGGGAGACGTCTTGATGTTTGTTTGTCTCTTTTTGGATATTGATACCCTCTGTGATCTCGCAATATTAGCGTTATTTCTTTTTTAAAAAAAAAACTGGTTGGGTATATCCGAGGGAAGAAACAAAAAATTAAACAAGTAGAAGTGGATTCATAGCGACGGAGTACGATAGTTGTGAAAAATCGAGGAGGAAGGATTTTGGGTCGTATATATAGCAATCTATCCCAAGTTAAAAACAGTGATTTAAAACTTAATAGTTTATATTCTCTAAGAGTAGTTTATTATCTACTAAAATCTCTTCTCTTCCCAAATATAAAGAGTAGATATCCATCTCATTATCTTTCCCCTCCCTAGAAGAATCTATAAAAGTCGAAGCGAGAATAATATCTAAAATGGGTATATAAGCGGGTAAATACTATATCAATTATAGAGATAAAGAGTATAGGTTATCAAGTTAGGGAGAGAGGAGGAAAGGAGAGGAAAAGTAGGAATAGATAAATAGTAGAGTGAGGTTGTTATTAGTAGACGACCTTAACCCGAGGAAATAAGGTAGAGGGGTCATTAGATAGCTAGTTAGGACTTAGGAATAAGTATATAAGATAAAGACTAATAGATAGAATATCTAATTACTCTCGAGTAGGTAGTACTATATCCTCTATCTATATTATAGCTACAAAAAAAAGAGAACTAAAAGAAAAAAGAAAAAACGTTTCAATATTTTCATTCATAGAAAGTAATATAGTTGAGGATATTAGAATAGTCTATAGATAATTAGTTACTTCACTTTAGGTACTCGAATCTCAATCATGATGAACAATTAAATATATTTCGTTATTATATACGTTGATCAACTGCCTATGGGGCAAAGAGGGGTATCTTCAAATAAACCTAGTCGCTCTTTCGTAAATACCTTTGTTCCATCGCGCTCGGTGGGTGGGTAACGAAACACTCTTCTTTCCTCCACTCAGACCGATCCAATATCCCCGTTCTCTGATTTGCCCCCCAAAAAAAACCTACATCTTCGTCATCATTTATGCCCAAGTATGGATCCTCCTATTTCTTCCCTTCTTTGCGCCGCGGCGCTGGGAAGCCCCACGTCGTGATACTCTCTGCCTTTCTTGACAAGGCCTCATGGCATCGGGGGTGTCATTATCACAATGCCCATCATGGAAATCGATTCATCCAATCCATGCCTCATTTCACCCCCTCTTCTTCTGCCTTGGCCCAGCCTGAGCCTCAACATCCGGATCCATAAGCGCCGTAATGAAATCAAGCCTCTCCCACGGCGGAGGCTCCTCCCCTTCCTCCTCCTCCCCTCCCCTACTAGTCCTATCAGACATACTCCCAAACCTCTTCGGACTCCCATGTCCCGTCCAATCACCTCTGTGTCCAAACGTCGCATTCCTTTGCATATTCTTTCTCGCCTCCCTCTCTGCGCGCGATTTCAGAAAACCAAGGTTTGGGAGGCGCGGGATTTTAATGCCCATTTTTCCTATTGTGGAGGAGGCGATGGATTGTTTCCGTCTCGAACGGCCATGGGAATCCAGGTCTTCACCTTCGTCTAGGATACGGCCGCTTAGGCTTGTTCTTTCTTCTCTTCGAGGAGCCATCCAGCGGTGTGAGTCGTTCGAGTCTACGTTCTCGATGTGGAGACGGTGATCATGGGAGTTCAATTCGTCTTCGTCGTCACCGGGGACGGCTTTTTCATTAGGCGTCATATTTAGACTATTAGTTTGCATGGCGGTTGTTCCGTCGAGTTTGACAGCGCCGAGGCGTTGGAGGACGGATTTAAAGTCGTCGAGCATGATGTTGTCAGTCAAGCATTTAAAAACGAGAGCCAACTTCCAGTAAGGGTTTATTCTTTTCTATCATTAGCCTTCGGGTTGTTATGGAATCAATGGATAGACGTACCCATCGGTTGTACTCAATCCTTTGACAAGGGAGGATAGAATATCCATTACCGTGAAGCTGATGGCGAGAAAGATGGCGACCAGCAGGATGCCAAATCTCGGTGATTTTCTGAGTAGTGTAAATATCTTGAGCGAGAAAGCCTTCCTCGTAACATGCAAGAGCACTCCACAACTGAAGATCCACCACGGGTCCCTCATCAATGGCTCATAAGGTCTCACTCTTCTGTACAGCTCGGATTTGTTGTTGAAGAAGCGGAAGTTATTCAAGATTTCAAAGATCAACGCAGGGACGGTCAAGGCCAAGGTGGTGAGATAGGTGCGCGTCACCCATTTGCACACGCAAGGGCGAAAGGAGGCTTGAGGCCCAGAGAAGAAAGGTTTAATCTTCTTCCAAGCTACGATGTTGTGGGTGAAGTAGGATAGGTAGAGGAGGGCGGCCGTGGAGGAGAGGTACCAGCCGTAGCCTTCGAAAGAGAAGAAACAGAAGGTTCCATGTGTCATTGCTAGGAGGAGCTGTTGGATCTCATGGTTAGCTACGCTATTGTTCGTGTGAAGATGAGACCCTTGGTAGCCAGATCAGGTATGTGGGTCCAGTGGTGGAAGATTGCGAGAGCTAGTGCAGAAGCAAAGAATGGAGCCAACGTACCTCCAGCAAAATCAACTTGTGCAGAAAGACTCCCCTGCGCATGTTTGAAATGGTGATGCAGCTCATGATGAGCAACGCGCCGAACATGAATCCCTCTCCCCATGATTCTACAACATAGACCTCTGGGTTTTTGTCCTTTCGCCAATTGCCAAAAGTGGCGTTTGTCGGGGGCGTGGCGCGAGATGTGAGCACCGGTAGGCTCTGAAGGTTAGAGAGCGGAGCCATGGTTTGCCACTCTTTGTCGAGGAGCGCTCATTGCTTGAGGCTCGTCGTCGCTGGCCTCGAGTCCGTCGTGAGTCGTTGGTCGGGTCGAAGGACAATAACAGTCGTGGACGGATATGGCGAGAAAAGTGGGCGCTGCAATATCTAACCAGCGCCCATGCCGGTCGACAGACAAGGCAAGGCAAGGCAAGGCAGGTCAGTATCGAGTACAAAGCCGTGGGGTCGTTTGTTTCGATCCGTCGTCGGGCCAGGCTTTCTAGAAGGAACTTGAACTTGGAGCTGAGGGCAGGCTTCGGCTCAGGCAAACGAGTCGGAGAAGAAACAAAAAGCAGAAATCCGGGGATATAGCTGGGGATATGAACGGATCCTTCCCTCCACGGCGGCGAATGGCAGTTCGTCACGAAGGATCAGATCGGGGCAGATCAGGTCGGTCAAGGACTCAAGGTCTTGAGCTGATCTGCTTGGAACCTTAGGCTTTCTGTCCATGTCCATCGGCACGCGTCAGTATTTCGGGCACGGCAAGCGGTCAAGCATCTCAAGTCTCCTGCAGCACGAGCACAAGACAAGGCGGGCTCAGCAAGCCATGTCCGCCGGCTGCATCTCACATCTGAACACGAGGCCTTGTACAGGAATAATCCGCGTGCAATAGCACAAGGCCCATGATAACAATAAAGCAGATGCACATCATCATCTTCACCCATCCACATCCACTCATATCAACACCCGACTCCCTCCTCCCTCCTGTCTTATCCCTTTCTTTGTTTGTTCCTGCACCTGCACGAGGCTGTTGGAAAAGCCGTTGGAGCGGGTGCTGTGGTTTCCTGGTTGACAAGGGCACAGCCTTGCGAACGCAGGGAACTTCCTGGATGTAGTACCGGAACTCCTCGTGGATACATTATTTTCGGCGACTGGGCGTGGGCCGGCGGCTCATCGTTCGTCGGCCTGCATTCGTTCAATTTCGACGTGCGTTTTTACCCGGTTCGCAATGGCTGACATGTGCATCCAATAGCTAAGACACCATGGAATTTGATCATCTTGTCACTACTACCACTACCACACACTGCTTCAAATCACACGTCGCGACCGAAAAGAGAAGGTGTTCGTACTCGTAAGCACGGATGGGGAACTCGATCGCTCCGAGGCTCTTGTTTGCCGTCTTTCATCCCGGATCACTGCGGGCACAGGACTTTTGTGATGCACGCCAGGATTTGACATGTTGGATTTGCCGAGTGTAGGGCAGCTTACGGTGGTACAGCTTTGTTGGTATACAGGATGGAGAATCCCTATGTGGAGGTGGATACGAGGCTTGGAGATCAATACTACTAGTCCTCAAGACCATCAACAAGTGTCAGATCTTCACTGGTTTACGTTGCACTTCCTTGGGCCAAGGGACTGTCTGTGAGTCGTTTGGTCATGGAGGAGCCATTTCAACACTGCTTGCGCAACAGTGAGACGACAATTGTTTGGAAACGCTGTCCGTTTGCACACCGACACTTCTATTTCAAACTTCCAAACACGGTCGATCTCTTAAGCAAGTGCTTTGTTGGATTTTGATATGACACAGCCAAGCGAGTTGAGTAACAATCAGATCAGGGTGAGCTTGGTTCGGTTCCAATTGATCTTCAACAGTGCGCAAGTCAGATCAATATTGAGCTTTGAGCGCACACATGGTAAGTTGAGCTTCAGGATGAGTGATGCATGAAAACGTGGTGGTTTGTGTATATACCATCTGCCCTCGTGGTGTTTGTGGCCCTAGGTATCATGCAGCCCCGTGATGTGGATTCATTCATGACCCACTCAGTCTCTACTGTACCCTACCAGATATCGACATCGACCCTGCTACTGACCTACATCTCAGAATATCGTCCCTCGATCTAAGCCCAACATTGATGTTTTCCTGGCAAACATACGAGATGGAATTGCCAGAAACTTATCCATGACCATCTCGAATTTTACACAGGATGCTCCGATTCAGGAAATTCTCTCAAGAATGACTTGATACCAAGCTCTTTTTGCCCACCGTTCGTCCTTGTGCAATGCCAAAGGAAGGTCAACGTCTATTCATCTACAACTGGAGATACAAAAGAAGGCGTAAAGCGTGCAAGTCTACGTGGAATTCAGAAAAGCAGATCCGCAATCGGGACCTGCTGGCCAAGGAATTGAAGACAGACAACGGAACGGTTGAGATAAGGTAATGAGGCGGTCAATTTTTAAAGTGGGCTCTCCTGTCTGTCTCCTGTTTGACACCTCTCACAGCGCTGTGCCTTTCTTCGCATCTTCAAAGTATCCTTCTGCATTCCCTAGACCCTCTTGAGCCTCTTCGTTGGCACATTGTGACTGGAGTCTCGCTTCGCTCTTCAGTTCCGACCACTCATACTTCTATCGAGATACAGATAACGGCATCCATGGCGGTCAGAAGTGCGCATAGCGGTAGCTTCAGTGAGGCATATCACATGAGCCTGGTGAGTCGACTGCAGTGCATTTCCATTAATTTTATCATCAAAGTCCTTTGGGAACATGGTTCGCCGTCCATCAACTGAACAGAGCGGCACCTCCATGACCCGAGATTCGGCGACGAGAGGGCCTTTTTCGCAGGACCCCCTCTGCCCAATTCTGGATACAGCCTGGATCTGGTCGGGCCACCCGCTTTAGCTTCGGGGAGGACTAGGTACAGGTGCGGCACATCCACAGTGGCGCATAATCTTGTGAACCCTCACGCTGGAACTTTGGAAGAGCACACGACAAGACGACCATTTGGGCAGGAGACACTAGATGCAAGCCCGAGCGGGGATAGAGCAGCAGAAACATCGATTGCTAAGCTTCTTCACTCAAGTTTGCGTGTATAGTCGAAAGCATTGCGCCTTTTATCACGATCATAGCTTCGTCAACATCGACTACTGTACCCGACGGGCCGACCGAGGACCATAAGTACCTTGCATTCGATTGCACGCGAGCCTCTAAGGTACTTTGCGGAGACCAGCTCGAAATCCACCCTCTTGAACAGTGCTTCTTCCTCCGACAAACTATCCCCAACAATTCTCTGTGCATACCTCATCGTTGTCGTTCACGCTGTGAATTGTAAACTCCCTTATTGGCCCACGCCACAACTTCGACATTTCATTTCTGGCCCAGAAAGCAATCCAACTTTCAAAAAACCACTCCAAGCACCTAAGGTATCCAACATCGCTGCCGTAACAACAAACATACCAAATCCATCGCCGCTTTGGATGCGACTAGTCGCTCTTTCCCCCTTGCTGGATGCGCACCAGACAAAACACCTCAACCTCTGTCAGTACCACTTGCAAACCCCGCTTCATACACGCTGAATCAGGACCAACACCATGACCAAGGATTTACCCATCGACGAGAAACCGCAGGAGATTTCCGAGGGCCCTTCTCGATTCGGGAGGATGCAGCGCGTTCCTCCGGGAGATGTCATCCGTCCAACCAGGAAGACTAACGGTGCTGGCGTACAGGCTGAAGACACGAAAATATGTGTTGTTATGGTTGGGCTGCCTGCCCGAGGCAAAAGCTTGATTGCACAGAAAGGCATGTACTGGACCATGCTGTCAGAATGTACAGAAACTAACTGCGTCCATAGTTGTTCGCTATCTTCACTGGCTTTCGATCAAGGCCAAAACCTTCAACGTCGGAACCTATCGCCGCGAAGCCACACCCAATCCCAGTGCCGCGTTTTTCGACACATCAAACCCAGAGGGCGAGAAGTTGAGGAAAGCAGCGGCAGAGGCAGCGGTCAATGACATGTGCAAGTGGTTTGCCGAAGGACAAGGCCTCATTGCGATTTTGGATGCGACAAACAGCACAAAGGCAAGAAGAAAGTGGATTCGGGAGCGATGCGACTCTGAAGGAATTGAGACATTGTTCGTGGAGAGCAAGTGCGACGATGAGGCATTGATCATGTCCAATATCCTGGAGGTCAAGACAACAAGCCCTGATTACAAGGGTCAGGACCCAGAGGAGGCGGCAGCAGACTTTCGAAATCGGATCCGCAATTATGAGAAGGTTTACGAGACCATCGACGAAGATGAGGCAGATTACACGTACGTGAAGCTCATCAATGTCGGCAAGCACGTTATCATCAATCAGATCCAGGACTATTTGCAGAGCAGAGTTGTCTACTATCTCATGAATCTCCACATCAAGCCGCGATCGATCTGGCTTTCGAGGCATGGCGAGTCGAATTACAACCTTTCTGGCCAAATAGGTGGCGATGCCGACATTTCTCCACGTGGTGAAATGTACGCGAAGAGACTTCCTGAGCTCGTGAAAAAACACGTCGGGGGCGGACCATTGACAGTGTGGACATCGACTCTAAAGCGAACAATCCAAACGGCCCGATTTTTGCCATACGAAAAGCTCGAGTGGAAGGCGCTCGACGAGATCGACTCTGGTGTTTGCGACGGACTGACATATGGCGATATCGAAAGACAGTATCCCGAAGACTTCAAGGCTCGCGACGAGGACAAATACAACTACCGTTACCTAGGTGGCGAAAGCTACAGGGATGTAGTCATCCGCCTGGAACCCATCATCATGGAAATCGAGCGCTCAGAAAACATTCTCATTGTCACGCATCAAGCCATTCTGCGCTGCATATACGCCTACTTCAAGAATGTTTCGCAAGAGAGGAGTCCGTGGATGGAGGTGCCACTCCACACGCTGATCAAATTGACGCCGAAAGCGTATGGAACCGAAGAGGAGAGGTTCAGTGCGTCGATTCCTGCTGTGAGCACGTTCAGAGAAAAAGGTTCGCACAGTATGGACTATCTCCAAAGTCCTGCTAATACGCCTGGAGGCAATGGACAGGATCTCACTGCCAATCCAATGGAAGCACCAAAGCCGACGGAGAACGGTGAGAAGTAAGTGGAATCTCATGTTATGGTTATGGATGGGTAAGATATACTGTCATGGAGATGTGTCTGTGTTACTGATTGTGGGGAAATCACTATTCTGAAGAATGAGGGGTGGATCTACGAGCAGCATTTTTAGAGGATCTTTAAGCTGGAGCATGGCTATGCATCACACCACTCATGAAGGTTATGAAGCGATTGTTTTGATGCGGTATAGATTCCATGAAGTAGCTACCAAAGGCATTCGAGTACTTCTGAAGAAAGAGCTGGCTGTCGTGAAGAAAATGCTAATGTGTTGGGGGCCCTTTCATTGACCATAGTTTGACCCTGAAAAAATGTGGAATTCGAGTAAGTATCTGGTTGGCCTTGGAAAATAGTTGCCCACAACCGAGATGAGTTAGGACCTTCTCCTTCGCTGCAAAGCGTCGATGACCTGCAGGTGGGCGGCACTTGTCAGGTCACACCTGGCGGAAAGAGCAGTATAACAGTCTTGAGGGCCTGGCTATTAGTACTACGTCCTCAAGACGACATCTTCTGTGACAAACCATACCCTCGTGGACGACAAAGTCAAGCCAAATCATTCAATGTTTGCGCTTGCTTGTTCTGCCATTCATCGACACGGACAACTGGGATACAAGATGCATCTTTCTGCCATGAAGATGTCGTCTGTCCTCACGTTGATGCTGGATACTGTCCTATGACTTCCACCTGAGGGCTTTCCGTCGGCGTGTTGGATCTAGGCTTGGGGGCCCCCTTTGAATTACTCCTGCAACGGACCTGGATATCAGCAAAGTTTCTTATTCCTCTGGGCAGCCTCTACTTGTGAGCGATGAGAAGAACAAGGCTATACACGTGCAGTCAGCGACACAAATTTGACCCTGGAAAACGATGTCGATGGCTCGGACCCCCCTTGACTGGCTTCAACACTCAGCAATTGACCCGGGTCACGAATCACTCCACTTTCTAAATGATTACCACGCTAGGCGAATCCCGACTATTCTATACGATCTTGGTTCTCAACAGTAACACGAAAGACGACGATCGTCGCCGCTTGGGGCAAAAAGATCTCTTCTCTGCATTTTAAACGGGTCAGGGGTGAATTCGCTTGGTGTTGGAACTGCTTTCTATTGTCATGAAGAAAACTTTGCAATCACGCTGACAATAGCAAAACTCGACAATACACTGCTAGCCAGCTCGATAACTACTATTGTCGACGCTTTGCCTATACCCCCTTTGCGCCCTTCGAATCGAAGTTTGAAAACCAAACTCCTTCACACTTTTTCTCTACAGCTCACAGCTATCGCACACGCCTTTTTACGCTCTCACGCTACTCCTTACACTCGATTACCCCCCTTCTACACACACTTCCATCGCTTGCTTCGGTGCCTATACGCTTCTCGCGCCGGCCGTCAGTGACACCGATTCACCACCACTTACAATACGCGATTTTACAGCGATCGCAAGCTCCCTCCGCCCCTTTACCCCAATCGCACCCTCAATTCACTCATCTCACCCTATACACCCTTCATCATGCCTCCAAAGGGATCCAAGAAGGGCGCAGCCAGCAAGCGCGGTGCCAATCTCAGAAAGCAGGTCGCAACCAAGCAGCAGAACAAAGCCCAGAAGAGCGTCAAGAAGGAACCAGCTCCCACCCACGACGCCAATGGGTTCCTCATCGGCAGCAAAGAGGCCAATTGGGCGCTCCTGAAGGCTTCTGGCAACTGGTACACAGATCTGGACGAGCAGGATCGTAGAGAAGCTGAGGAAAAGGGCGTTCAGCTGGGTAGCGAAGAGTGGGTCCAGGTATGTCTATTCACAGCTTCTTTCAACCACATTTGGGTCAAAAGAAGAGTTTTTTCGAACTTGTACTGATGAGATGGTTTAGATGAAGACACCTCAGCTCTCTCCACCAGTGCTCGAAGAAACACGCCTCCTCTCAAGAGTTGAATGGGACTTTCCGACTCCACAGATGTCCACTTCTCCACCAAGACTCAACAAGCGCAAAGCCACCGCCGATAATGGTAACGAGGTTGATCCTCCAGCCAAGCGTTCACGACGTCGTGGTGCTGTCACAACCTCTGAAGAAGAAGACACACCACAAGATATCCTTGATCTCCTTGCGCTCCCTCCACCACGTCAAGGTCAGAGAATGACTTTTGGAATGGGCTTGTCTGTCTTGGGTACACTTCCGCCTCGCCAGCGTAAACAGGCCGTCTCAAGTGCTCCTGCAACGACGGTGGAGGAGCCATCATCGTCATCGACTGCTCCTGTTGTTGCGGTTGCTGTTACGGTTGCGGTTGAGGAGCCAGCATCATCTTCGACTGCTCCTCCGATTGCTGTGGAGCCTGATGTTGTTGAGCCCTCTCCTCCAATTGCTGGGGAACCATCTCTAGCACCAGCCATCATAGCTGTTAGCACGACCTCCTCCGCCCTCTCTTCCCTCGCTTCTAGAACCCCTTCTCCACCACCAGAGTTCAAGAAAGAACTCTCTCCCGTCGGTGCTGAAGAAGAAGAGGAAGAAGACGAGGAAGAAGCAGAAGAAGCAGCAGAGGAAGACGAGCAAGAAGAAGAAGAAGAAGACGAACCAGCAACTCCCCGCAAACTCACCTCCATCAGCACTGTTCACCCCACCACCCCCGGCCGCAAAGGCAAAACCAAAGGCGCACGTGGATCCTTCCCTTGCACCAGGTGTGCCAAGTCTTTTGGTCGGGTGGAGCATTTGAATAGACATGTTTTGAGCGTGCATGATAAGGTTAGGAAGTTTGTTTGTGAGGGGTGTCGGGGTCGCTTTTCGAGGAAGGATAATATGAGGCAGCATCAGGGGAAATGTGTGGGGATGGAGGGGGTGAGGGGGGGTGGGGAGGAGTAGGGGGATGATGGGGTGGAGTAAGGAGTAAGGAGTAAGGTGTAAGGTGTAGTATATTGTTGCTCGTGTTGACGTTTGGTGGGTTGTGGATTGGTCAATTGATCTTTCGATGGACTGGACTGGACTGGACTGGACTGGGCTGTCTCTTTTTCGGATGTTTGAGATGAGCTTTAAGTTGTGTACTTTTGCACGTTCGTTCGTGAGAATGGTGGGTTGATGGATATTGTAATTCCTACCTATAGGTATGAAGAATAGTAAAGAATAGTTACTACTAACACCTACTCTTTATGTTTGACCGACGACCATAGTCGATTTTATAATGTCAGATTGATTGCGTTGTTAGTGCTCTCCCCTGGCTGGGCCTAGAACTATAATTTCAATGCCCAAATATACTTGATTTGTAGGTGAATTTGATATATAATCCTAGGTATCAAGAATCGTATAAATATAGTGATCCAACACCGTCCAAGAAGAAATACAAGTCATGGATGAATACCATCAATATACAACGCAGAACGCCGCAAGAGTAAACTTAAACCCATCAAATCCCTTTCAGAATACCCGGTGAGATGGCCTCAAGAACCCTCGTAAACTCGTCCCAAACCCTTTGCTCGCAAATTTTCCCTTCCTCGGATAAAACCCAGGTTCCTGGTTGTCTGACTTTTGCATCCATTATGAATTGTCCATGGCTCTTCTTCCCCGTTTCGCTGGCTAGCACAAACGTCCTTGCGCCTGTGTCACTCGTCCTGGCCCGGAAAACCCAGTGCAAGATGGAAATCATGAGTTGAGATGATTCGCGTGCTAGTTATGGAACTGAGGCTGCCATGGTCGAAGATTGAAGACAGCTGAAGGGAGTAGATTATGAAGCCGGAAGGTCTCGCTAGTATGATAAATGAGGAGAGAGAAAAAGAGACATGGCCGACGTCTATGTGTAGACAAACGATCGCCATAGAGATAGCTACACTGATGGAGCACTAAAATAGCCTCAAACTAGATTTCCTGATTGAGCCAAGTTGGCGCGCCGTTGTGCTGACCAAAGTCCAGTTCATGTCTTATTCAGCTTGCCGAAGTTTCGAGGATTGAGATTTCAGACCATGGGATATCGCGAGCTGTTGGAGGAGAGCATGAGATGTTCCTTGCATCTAGACGGCGGGCGAACTTGGTGCGAGTAGAGCGAGCAGGTGGAGAGTCGTTGGAGTATATGTTCTTTTGCTTGTTTGGATGGACAGATCGGCCGGCCATTCCCTTGGTCCCGCCCAGCCTACTTGTGCACACAGTATGGTTGATAAGGATAGAGTCCTGGTCAATAAGTCCTACCCAACTCTCTGAATTCTATCAATATCGATTACAATTCGAGGGTGTGGAGGTGAAGAAAAGTCTTGGCAGACGTGAAACTTGGACCGAACTGTGATCAAGGGTCCGGCCTTAGCAGGGATCCATGGATTTTCTCCTCCGACATAACCCATTGCTGTGTGGTGCCAATAATCCAGCGCTGATCCACAGAGGAATCCACCACCTTCCAGCAAGAAGCAATCCTTCCTTCACCGTGGCTGCGTCAATCCTCAAAGGGCTCCCAGAGTCCCTGAAGTCGCTCTTCGAGTTCGAGGGTAAACAGGCCGATCCAGAAGCGGCGCTGACTTTGACCGCCCTCCAAAAATACCTGCACCAGTCATTTGACAGGCTATCCAAACACATCCACCACTATCCCTATCAAGCAGACAAACTCGACAACCAATCCTTAACCGACAAATTCTACAATACCCTACGCCAACTCGCCCTGCAGCTGCAAGCCACAGAAGCTACCACCATCGCAGCGACCCTCCTCACCTTCATCCTCGCCGTCTTCCTCTCCATGTCCTGGTCATCCCGCTTCCCAAACTGGCCCAGTCCTTTTGGTCGCTCAAACTCTAGCAAGAAACCTGGCGAGGTCTCGGATTCCGATTTCTCCTACATCACAGCAGAGGACCTAGCACGCTCAGATAACGAACGGACTGCAAAGAATGCGGCTTTCAAACCAAGTCACAACCGAGACACCGACGTACTGATCCTGAAGAATAAGCGCATGAACTACCCTGTCCACTTCCCAGCACACAGCATTGACCGGGACGAACTCACAATCGGCGAAATCAGGGCTGCCGCAGCGAAGAAACTCGAGATACCAGTCGCAGACATGGATAGGATAAAGATGCTATGGAAGGGCAAACAGTTCAAGGACGACAACAAGACAGCACGACAAGAAGGTCTTCGTAGCGACGCTGAGAGCGAAATCATGCTCACAGTGGGCGAGCACGTACCGAGGGACGACGAGTCATCAGATAGTGAAGGCGAGGACGGGACATCAACACAAGGCGGGAAGAAGAAGCGCCGGAGTCGCAAGAGCAAGAAGAGCAAGAAAAAGGGTACGGATGCACCACCCAGCTCTGCTAGAGACAGTTCGAATGTCAACCCAGACGCCACGTATTTCCCTAATGCCGCGCCTCCTCCCAAGTCTGGCACCTCCACGCCTAAGCCCCAAGCTGCGCCGCAGACGGCGATACAGAAATTGGATGCATTGGCCTCGAAGTTCCATACTGCTTTCGTGCCAGATTGCATACAATTCCTCAACAACCCGCCGATCGAGAAGGCGAAACGAGAGTTTGAACACAAGAAGTTGACCGAGACTATCTTGGCTCAGATCTTGATCAAGTTGGATAGTGTGGAGACGGAGGGCGACCAAGAAGCCAGACAACGAAGAAAGGATCTCGTGCGTGAGACGCAGAATATGTTGAACAAGTTGGATGAGGTAGTCAAGGCATAATTGCATTTCCAGAGCGTCACGAAGCATACGATTGGACGATCACGACGGGCTCCTTTTGAGGACAGCGGCAGAAATTTAGAGAAAGGATTGTTGGGTGTTGTGGGTGGGGTTGGTGACCTGCTTGTATGTCTACTTTGCTTGGCCGCGTGTGTCTGTCTTGCAGGCTGTCAATGATGCCTCGTGGGGCATTATTGTGGCCTGTGTACCTGCTTTGGATGGCATATAGACGATATGATAACTTGCACGGGACACGAATGCTAGACGTAGTGGCTACTATTCCTTATCTGCTTTCTTTTGCAAGGAATAGACTTATCCTTTCCGATCATGTGAAGTGAAATGTTTCTCCTGTTGTTCGTATCAAGAAGAACCCTAGACTTGAGCAAGGGAGGTTAAAGCGGTCAACATAAATACGACCCCCATCTCAACATCCAAGTACACAAGACGCAGCCTAGCGATCAAAAAATAATCAAGTACCCAAATGACCCGTGGTGGATAGTGACAGGCTTAGTAGATAACAGTGATTCCTAGTGGTCCCCTTATCAACACCTGCGCCATCAAGGTTACGAGTTCAAGATCCATTCGAAGTTCCGCCTCTCCACTTTACAGATCAAATAGCATTCATCGCCGGGAGGGAACAGAATCTCCTTGACATATACTGAAGTGAGAGTGGTGATTTGTACTGCCACATAAGAAGGCGCAGAAGCGACGAAAGGATTTAAGTTTCAAGATTCTCGGCAAAGCCTTCGGTCCATCTCAGCTCACGGACCGAGTGCTGTAAGTACACAGTATCTTCATATCGGAGTACGGGTCTCTGCGGTGTCTCTGCCGCGCCGAGAATTTCCTTCTACTATGGTGCTAGCTAACGAGGCTGTGTTTCACTCGGGGGCTCGACATGCAGGTCATTCTCCGTGGCTACGAAGCTTGGGTCAGGGTTAATGTTCAAGATTATTTGGAGCAAGCCCTCGGCGTCGCAGTGTGCTTGGAGGCAGAATTACTGTGGTGGTCCAACAGATCCCGTGGAGGATATTTGTAGATTGAGAGGAGAGGTGGAATTGTTTAAGCACCCCGGCCGTCGAATAGTCTAGATGTACTGGAATGGAAGGCAGAGCCCCTCTAATTATCTTAGTTCTGATTGGATGTGCATTCTGCTTTGACTGACACGCGCTTCATTTCGGTGCTCGAGTAATACGTACTGTGTAGGCTATACTTCGCTACGCTTTGCATAGCCAAGGTGGATTCATACGCGTCGATTGGCTGAGCGAGGCGAAGTCTCTGTGATCGGATCGTGGGATGTCGTCGAGCTGGTTTGGTGAAGGGGGCAGTGCAGAGCAACATCTGGAATCGTCCAAGAATGCCTGCCACCTTGCCACTCGATTCAACACAACCAGGACTTTATAACTGGATGCACTTCCCGGGAGTCTGATAACAGCGACAGAGACAGAATCATACACTTCGACTTACCCACCCTACCTCCGACAGAATACTGAACAATCACACCGCAACCATGGAAGACCTACCGCCACTCAAGATGAACTCGTCCTCGCCCTCTACTCCTACCCTCGCAAGCAGACGGTCTGGCTCCAGTACTCCGAGAACACCGCTTTCACTCAATCTGTCTGATTTGCCTCCTCTCATAACCCCAGATCCTCCAGCAAACACTCTTATAATAACAGTATGTTCTCTGTAACCCCGCTAGCCGAACATGTCAACTAACAACTCCAAAGAACCTCGACGATCCCGCCATCTTTCGCCCGGAGAATCTGATAGAGATACGGCAACTCATAAACCAACATGTACCAATCCACACATGGGCACCCCTCAAATCCTTTCGCCGAATCATCGTTTCCTTCTTCGACGTCGAAAGCGCAGTGCTCGTTCGGAAAGAACTGGACAATGAGGTCATCTTCGACTGTCGCGTGCGCATCTATTTTGGCAAGGAAACCAAGATCATTGCAAAGGAAGACATGCATTTGCATCTGCCAAAGAGCGATAAGCTTTTCTTCATCTCCCCGCCACCGAGTCCGCCGCATGGATGGATGATGAAGAACGAAGACCCACCGAATAAGGAAGTTCACGCGGACGATTTGGCACAGGCGCTGGCGAAGCTGCATGCTAGGAACGTGCCGGAGCCTATTACGCCAGAGGGAATGGAAACCGATGGACCTATTACATGGGACAACGGACGAACGAGGAGTGGTAGCACGACTATGATCTATCACCCGCAAGATCATGGCGATTCTCCTGGCTTACCTGCCATATCTGTTGAAGACACGAGTGAGAGCGAGGAGGCTAGTCCCATGGAAGACGTGAGCGTTGAGAAGCTCACGAAGACGGCACGGCCACCGGTCGAGCTGATGCAGTATTGAGTTTCTTTGTACATATTTAGCGACTAGTGGCGTCTATGGCTTTGGCGTATACTGGGTCATTGGGAGAGACATACTTTGCATTTCTAGGGCGCTGGTACAAGGATATGGGCGGATTGGCGGAGTTACCTGCTGACAATCCCGAGTTTGGAGAAACTCGAGGATTGAAGATTACTCCGGCTTCAGAGCCTGGATCAAATATTCATTCTCATATACAAACAGCATATTTTGTTGTACCATTGCCTTTCTATCTCTTTGACTTGTGCGTACTGCGGCCATCCTCTCCCAAAGCAGCCCGGAAGTCGTGCGGACCCACTTCGCCTCGCAAGCTCGCAGCTTCCTTACTTATCCGAGAACATGTGATAGTTCCAGCCGGAGTCGCTCAGTATTGCTTTGCCTAGTACCTCCTAGAATGTAGGCGGCAACCTTGGAGAGATCAACTCCACCAATCCATATTATAGCAATGCCTGGTACATCGAGTGCCTCCAGACTACCTGTCAGTCTGCGCGATGCTGCCTCGCGACCATCGCGAAGGAGGCAATTGTTCTTCTTGAACCTTGATGTGTAAGGTTCCCCGCAGAGGCAACAGCTCGATCCAATGCATACACAACGATGCGCAAACATAGCTGATCTCTACAAACAGTCTGCGCAATATCGTCTTCGCATGGTTCCTCCTCCGCTGGTCTCGAAAATTCCTCTATCAACTCAAGGGACGCGGTATCTTTGGCACCGCTAAAGAGCTATACACGTCCCTTCGCCGAAATGCCTACACCCTCTTCCTAAGTCTTCCCGGTATCAGAGAAAAGGTCCAAGCCCAAATTGACGATGCAAAAGTCGGGTTGGAAAAGAAACTCGTTCCCCGCGGTCCGGATATCCAGCGCTTCACCTCCCTTCCCAAAGATGGCTGGGGCAATGAAAAGGTTCGCGAGGAGCTTAGGAAATTGGCAGAGATGAAACATACACGGTGGGAAGATGGGCGGGTGTCTGGTGCGGTGTATCATGGTGGGAAGGAAGTTGGGGAGCTTTGGACTGAGGCGTTTGGGTTGTTTGCTGTTAGTAATCCGATTCATCCTGATGTTTTTCCGGCTGTGAGGAAGATGGAAGCGGAAGTTGTGGCAATGGTTTTGGGGTTGTTTAATGCGCCTGAGGGGGGTGCTGGTGTTGGTACGTCTGGAGGCACGGAGAGTATTCTTATGGCTTGTTTGGGGGCGAGGAATAGGGCCTTTGTTGAGAAGGGGGTTACGGAGCCGGAGATGTGGGTTGACTATACCTCTAATTATTGCGAGAAAATTGCTAACTCGTGTGCAGGATTATACCGAATACTGCTCATGCGGCTTTCTTAAAGGCTGGAGAATACTTCAAGATCAAGGTGCATCTCGTGGACTGCCCGAAGCCCTCGTACAAGGTCCATATGCCATCTGTCTCGAGGCTCGTAAACCGGAATACTATACTCCTTGTTGGCAGCGCACCGAACTTCCCCCATGGCATCATCGATGATATTTCGGCACTATCGAGATTGGCACACAAGAAGAAGATCAACCTGCATGTCGATTGCTGTCTTGGATCCTTCCTCGTTCCCTGTCTTGAAAAGGCAGGTTTCGAAAGTGAACCATTCGATTTCAGATTGAAGGGTGTGACGAGTATCAGCGTCGATACGCATAAATACGGGTTTGCGCCAAAGGGCAATTCAACCGTCCTTTACAGGAACAGCAAGTTGCGAGAATATCAATACTTCGTCACACCCAACTGGCCGGGAGGTGTCTACGCATCACCTAGCATCGCGGGCTCAAGACCCGGCGCACTTATTGCAGGATGCTGGGCTGCGATGATGGCACAAGGTGAAGCAGGATACATAGCCGCCTGCCACAAAATCGTTGGCGCTACAAAGAGAATTGAAGAAGCCATCCGCGAAGACCCAGAACTCGCCGGCGATCTCGTAATGATTGGTCGTCCTCTCGTCTCCGTCGTCGCCTTCACATCCACCACCATCGACATCTATGGTGTCGCTGATGTTATGTCCTCAAAGGGTTGGCATCTTAATGCACTACAGTCTCCACCGGCTATCCATGTAGCGGTGACGCTTCCGATTGTTGCGGCTGTGGATGATATGTTGAGAGATTTGAGGGAGGCAGTGAAAGAGGTCAGTGAGAAGGAAATTAAAGCTGTCGCCGAGGGGAGGGGCAAGAAGAATTTGGGTGGAGGTGATGCTAGTGCGCTTTATGGTGTTGCTGGGAGTCTGCCTGATAAGACGATTGTTAGGGAGTTGGCTAAGGCGTTTTTGGATTGTTTGTATAAGGCTTGAGGAGAAAGTGCTAGCGATGGAGTTTTCTTGAGGTATGGAGTGGTGTTAGTACACTCTGATGATGCTCTCACATGCTGTTCATGACATCTACCTGCTTGGCTGCGTTTTGTTCGTGAGCAACCCTGGTGGGCGAGGCTGAAACATTGTCATTAGCTCTCTGTGGAGTGGTGACAAGTTTTGGCAGGAGATCTCTGCGTCGGCACTTTTTTTTTGGGTTGTTTGGAAGAATCTACGATACTACCTTTTTACCATCCTCTTATGTCAAATTATTATCCAAGATGGGAGAATGTATTCCGTCCACGACTTCACCTTTTCGATGATTCCAGCCTTTGTTTCCGACAGTGTTGATGGAATTTGATGATATCGGGTAACCTCGGGGTCGGGTAGGTTCCAACCGCTTGCCGCAATCAGCCACCACAAGAATTTCCAAGTTTCTCTCCTTCTTCAACGTTCATCATTGCTCATCATGTGTCTATCGATTGTAGCATTGAATCGGCTTCTTACGCTTGTGGAAGGTGTTATGGGACGGGTTTGCTGACATAGTTCTTCTCAAATACCTACTCTAGTCCTCCCCCCCCCGGTTCTGTTTGTCTGATGCACTGCTAGAATAGAGAGTATCGTCTATATCTATCAGTCTCTTGATTGAGGAAGAAGACCAAGTAGCCTCCTTTTCCCTGGACCAGACAAAGAGCCGCCACGCCAAAGCTCATAGTCGTCGATCGCCTTCTTCAAGATCGGTGTACAGAATACCAAAACTACCTCCCTGGTTGTCAAAACCTCAGCAGGGATCAATAACGATCGAATTCATCGTTTGTCCTCAGTATCCAGATTAGGGAGATTCGCCAATTGGCCCCACTTCGGTCCTGGAAGAATTGAAAGATGCTGGTCCTCCACGATCCGGATACGCTTCTTCACAAGTCCAAAGAGATTCTCGGATCACGCTTAATAGACGCCCTCGAATGTCCCGAACGTATCGAGGCCATTGTCAAAGCCGTTTCAGATGACGAGAAACATGAGTTGGTCGTTGTGGAGAAGGAGGGTGTGATGAGGAATAGAGTGAGGGAATTGCTGGATGAGTGTTTGACGGGGACGCATGATGAGGGTTATCTCGAACATCTGAGGACCATTTTTGAGATGCAATTGAAGAATGAGATGGTTGGGGAGGATGGATGTGTTTTGCCAGAGTGTTTTAGAATGCCTGTTGGGGCGACGGGGAGTATGGGGGGTGCGGCGCCGAGGGATGTCTTTGCTAGAGCTGGGTGAGTAAGAGTTGAGTCTCTCAATTCGGTTGTTGATGAATTGGAATACTAGTGTTGGAGAACTTTTACTAATCTCTCGATCGATGTAGATACTATGCTTTCGACATGTCAAGCGGCATCTCCAAAAACAGCTATACATCCATCCTCGCTAGCGCCTCCCTCGCCATTCTCGGATCCATCAAAATGGTCGAATCCAAAAACTCAATCACAAGTCTATGTCGACCACCAGGACACCACTGTGATACAAAGATGGCCGGTGGGTACTGCTACATCAACAACGCAGTGATTGCCGTCGAAGCAATAAATCGTCTGCATAAATCCTCTTCCCAACTGAACGGCGCCATGAAAGAAATAGATGGGAAGAATCCCAAGATCGCAATCCTGGACATTGATTTCCACCACGGCAATGGTACACAGGATTATTTCTACGAATCCTCGGACGTCTTGTATGTCTCCATCCACGGCGAAGACGAGTACCCTTATTATTCCGGCAACACGAGGGAAGAGGGGAGAGGCGATGGTCAAGGCTTCAACAAAAACCATCCTCTCCCCACGCGTTCGTCGGCGGAGGAATATTTGAGGATGGTAAAGGTTGCGATTGGGGAGATTGGGGAGTTTGATGCTGAGTTCCTTATTGTTAGTCTTGGGTTTGATACTTTCCATCTTGATCCTCTTGGTTGTTTTCAACTTGAGACGGGGGATTATGGACGGGTTGCCGATACTATTAGGAGGGAGTTGAAGATGCCGTGTCTTATTCTTCTTGAGGGGGGATATGTTATCAAGGATTTGGGGGGGAATTTGGTGGCGTTTTTGGATGGATGGGAGGATGCGGGAAGAGATGGGGATGTCGTGGTATCCTAGGATTGGAGGGGTGGTGTATGAGTATAGGCGGGCTCTCTATTTATCCTCAATTTCGAATAGGGATCGGGAGGTATGAATTGAGATTACTATCACCCAGACTTTCATCTCTGATCTGGGATAATAACAGTCGTATTCTAGGTATACTAGTACACAACCCCCAGCCCTTTTGTTCTTCCAATATACTCAGGGAATCAAGCTGACCGAGCTACTCAAATGGATCTAACTGGGAATATTAGAGTCCTCTCCGTGTCCACACGCGACCGATTTTTTTTTAACGATTCTTCGATCAGAAAAGCTTGGGTTCTATATACCGCGACATCACATCACGAGAACCAGATAACCTCTTTTTCTTTCCACGAATAATATTCGATAATATCTAGCCTCCACCCTTCCGAAGTGTTAAAAATACAGGGAGAGTGTGTCTTCTTCCAATAGGACCAACTACATATCCAGAATTTGGATCAAATCTCCAACCCGCAATCCAACCTCCAATCTACGATAATAACAAAGTAACAACCACCGCACCCAAAATCGCAACCGAACCCCTCCCCCCTACCAACCGTCCAGCCCCCGAACCCGCCCCCACCGTCCCACCAGAAAGCGTTTCCTTAATATCAGTACTCCTCCCCACCGGACAAAAAACAACCTCAAACCCCGTTCCAGTCGGCACAGTAAACGTACTACTAGCATCATCATAGGCAAAACTATACGCATCGGGACAGACCGCCTTGGCCTTCTTACTATAAGAATTCGCCTTGCAGGTTTTTGCTGAGTTGTGTTTGCCAGTGCAGCAGTGTTCTGCTTTGCCGGATTTGGTGCAGAGGGAGAGGCAGGGGTCGAAGGGGGGACGGGTGTTTCCTTCTTCTTCTACCGGGTAGAATTGGAGGTTCCAGGGACACCAGTGGGATATATCTTCTTGGGACATTTTTCGTTCAAAGGGGAGGGGCTGTATGGAGGTGGTGCCGTAGTATGTGGTGTTGGTGTTTGTGTTGCTGGTGGTGTTGTAGGGGTTAAAGTTTTTGTTGGAGTCAAAGCCTTGGAGACTTCCTGCACAGATTAGGTTTGTTTCGTTTGAGGCGGGTACTGTGATTCCGGTTGTTGGGAGTATTTGGATGGCCATGGGGAGGTTGTACCCGTCGACTAGGGAGATGTCGTAAAAGGATTGATTTGCGTGGGCTTCGAGGTTGAATTCTGCGAGCGTGGCAGTTTCGCCCTGGCTCAATCATCAGTAATTCGTTCAATTCTTCGATTGGAGTTGGAAGACTCACAGTAGCAACGCACTCCAAGGCTGTCCCACAAGCACCAGTCCCGCAACTCCCCACTCCCTTGTCATCAAAAGTACAGTTCGTTCTCCCCCATATCCTCCCATTCCAATCTGAGATCACAGTCAGATTTCTAGAGGACTTCGTCTTCAATTCGAAGCCCAGACTATCTGGTCCACCACCGTTGGACGTAAAGAGTCCGGGCCAGACCGTTTCCCTGCAGTTGTTCGTGACTAACAGCGGGACATCGGTCTTCCCCGCAGCATTCACAACGGGCAAAACCCATGCAGCTAAATAAATGAAGTTTTGGAGTAACATAATGTTGAAATGTTGCGGCCATAAAATGTTTTGAGTTTGAAGAGTACGTACTTATAGAAAGATTGAAGGAAGCAGTTTGGGTGCATATGATATCTTGAATTGAGCGCGGCGCGTAGATGTTGGGTGACGTAGCGCAAGCTGGAGGAATTGCCCAAGTTGGATAGCACAAGCCACCGCCGCACACGTGGAAATTGCCAGGATCTCTCAATCAGGCTGAGATTTTCAAAAGAGTCGGATTTGGGGTTGACCGCTTAGAATATCGCTGAGTCCCTTGCTGCTCAAATACTCGTAACCTTGGAAAAGCCAGAGGTGGTGATTGCTCAAACCTTGGACCACTGCCCCCCGGTGAAGATGCTCGCCATTTACCGGATTTTTGGTGCAAAGTTGCACTCTTGCAGGGATCAGTACCTCGACTAATTTTGTATTGAGTTTTCGAAGCCATGCAAAGACCGTTCAGTGATGGGGCTCACAGATGCCCCATCAGATGTGCAACTTTGTACGGAAGATATGCCAAGTCACCGCGTCTCTGGGACCAGCGATCTTGGTGAAGCGTAGACCAGTGTTTCGGCCATTGACGACTTGGTACTTCCCCGAATCATGTATTTACAACATCTGGAATGGAAACGGCAGTACAGAGAGGCCGTCAAATCAATACTCTCTGACGATAGCGTACGGCTTGCGAAAAGGAATCGATGGCGGAAAGTTTCTGGCGTTTTGATAGGATGGTCAAGTCGGCAGGGCACTGGATTGCCGGCCTCGCTGTAGCAGGTGTGAGCAAAAAGAGTCGGTCTCGACGGTGAATGACAGTCAACTGGTAGAGTCTAGCTCCCTGGTGTTTCCATTCCAGAAGCGTACATCTTTCCTCCGTTCCTCGAACGAATTACGATGCCTGTGACTGCTAGAAGGGTATTTTCTTGGTGGGCCCAGGCCTTCTGTGAATGAAGTGTTATCACAGACAGCCAGTCTGAGGTGCTGATTGATTCTGTGGCAAAGATTGATCTCAATTCCGACGACCGAAGTGTTTCTGTATTGGAGGGCAGTTGTTGATGGACTGTGTCGGTGGGACAAGACTGCCTGACATAAAACTCGATCCAGGGAGGCAAGATTGTTCTAACCCGATTAAGAATTGTAATCATTCTGGCTAAGCTGACAGCGAACGTTTCGTCCGTTATTTATAACCAGTTGATTCGTAACTCAGTCGGACCTTTTAACGTCCTCTACACGGTCCCGTCTACAGATATCATTTCCAGCCCCAAAGTCATCGCAAAGTCAATGGGGAGAACAGCGCGGTTTGAGCCAGCGGGTCGCGCGAAAGATAGCCCCACAGAGCTACAGTAGACCGCCTGTTGTTAGGTCGCCCATGTCCCATAATGGCGAGGTCCGTCAGCACGAGGCCATTGAGCTTCAGCGCATTCACTCCAACTCGACGAGCTCCACGCATTCCACCGAAGCTGAGCACGACGAGTATGAGCTTACGATGACTGATTATGCGCCTATCCATGCTGGACCGCTGGACGATGAAGCTACGAAAGAGTTGAACAGGCGTACAGTGCGCAAACTTGATTTTATACTCCTGCCGTTTTTGGCACTTCTGTTTCTGTTCAACTCGCTGGATAGATCAAATGTGAGAAGTCTCATTGGTAAGCGAGCTATAGCTGCTAATACTGTCCAAGATTGGAAACGCTGAGACTGGCGATTTCACGAAAGATGTTGGACTTCAGCCTGAGGATCTCAATACAGCAGTGGCCGTCTTCTTCGCCTTTTTCGTTGCTTTACAGCCTGTGGGAGCTGCTCTGGGAAGAAAATATGGCATGGCGGTATGGGTACCAAGTTGTATGACCGTGTGGGGCATCTGTACAGCTCTACACGTTTGGGTAAAGACGAAATGGCAGCTCATACTTTTGAGGACGATAATCGGGATCTTGGAAGGTTTGTGAGATGTGCGACATGGGCTGGCATAGTTGCTAACATGTGTTCCAGCTGGCTTCTACCCAGTCACGGTATCCTACCTCTCGCTCTTCTACACTCGATACGAATTCGCCAAACGGCTAGGTCTATTCTACGGCCAATATGCGGTGGCTGGAGCTCTGGGAGGTCTCCTTGCATATGGAGTGTTTTCCAAATTCCCACACAATTCGTCTACAGATCCCGAGCACGGGAGGTGGAGGTCATGGCAGGTTCTGTTCCTGGTAGAAGGAGGAATTACAATCTTGCTGGCCATGGCTGGGTTTCTGTGGCTGCCTCATAATGCCAGCACAGCTTGGTTTCTACGCCCAGATGAAAGATTTTGGGCAGAAGAAAGGATTCGCCTCGATAAAGAAGGTCCGGCGACATCATCCACCACGAAGAACGGCGAGACGGTCGTGCCACAGACAGATGATAACAATCATCACTCGCAGTCTGAAGAGAGCCATGGTCTTCTTGGTTCAGCGAGCAGACCAGCTGATAAGCCAGAAGCAACGAAACCGGCTACTGATGATCGAGGACTCACAAGAGCTGATGTTCTGAGTGCGTTCTTTGACTGGAAGCTATGGTATCTTCTAGTGTGTAACATCCTCTCATCCATGCCAGTAACCGCATTCTCTGTCTTCCTGCCCCTCGTCCTACGCCAGCTCACCAATTCACCTGCTCATGCGAATCTTCTCACAGCGCCGCCGTTTCTCGTCGGAGCCGTGGTCTTGTACAGCTTCACATATTGGAGCGACAAGAAGAAAGAACGGCTAGTGCCCATACTGTGGGGTCTTGGGCTGCTTTCGTTTGGCTTGACAGCAGTAGTCGTCCTCCCCCAAGGCTGGGTGATCGTGCGATACTGCGCGTTGTGCATCTTGATGGGCGGTACTTTTGTTGCGAGTCCGCTAACCGTAGCTTGGCTAACTGGAAATACACCGGAGACTGGCAAGAGGAGCGTGGTGCTCGGTGTTAATGGCTGGGGCACGTTTGCGCAAACTCATCTACGCTCTAACACGGCTAACAATACTCAGGCAACCTAGCGGGTGTTTTCAGCTCTCTTCTCTTCCAACCAAGATTTGCGCCATCCTATCGTACACCGTTCTTTGTCACGCTATCCCTCGTCTTAGTCTCTTTTGCTGGCTACGCGGTGTTTCGAACGCTCATCGTTCGAATGAACAATACTCGACAAATGGTCGTGTCCAGTTGGAGCGAAGAGGACGCGGAGGCGGAGAGGAGATATGGCACTGGCCCTACTCCTAGCAACCGTTATGGTGCTATCTGGACACTGTGCAGGAAACTTGGTGGTGAACGAATACTCGGATGGCTCCGCAGAGACGAAGGCAGACTGGGTGATGAGAAGATGACTTTTGTTTACGGACTTTAGCATTTGCGTTCTTTGAAAATCCAGAGATACCCATATAGTTTATGTACGAGCGAACCATAAACACCGTGACCTCGATGCAATTCCGAAATTAGATTCACTCCCAAATGCACGTGCTATGCCAAGATCGATGTTTTCGTCCCGTCTCAAAGCGGCCGCGAGATCGCTGGCCGCTACCAACCTCTTCACGTCACTTCGAGTTCGACTTACCATGGCGGTAATGCAATTCCACCAAGACGTCCTGGCATAATCAGCCTTACCGTCCCTTCAGACAGATGAAATGATGGGCTTCCTCGACACTGAGGAAAGGCCCGACTTCACGACTGCGGAATACCGGGAAACTCTCGAACTCCACAGGCAATCTGATTTTCTGAACTTCTTTGAAAGTGAATTTGAGGATGCGATGGATGAGAGAGATATATCGGAAAAGGTGAGAGACCGAGATCGTTGATATCTTACTCTCGACCTGTATCCTGAACTGGAATGCATGTATGCTAATGGCACGGCAGCAATCTGACCTCGCCATCGACTTTTTCGCTACTCAGATGTCGTTGACGTTACGACTCAAATCCAATGACACTTTGATGGTGGATACCGACGACGAACCAACCATGGACCTGGACGAGCATCCGGCAACCAAACCCAAAGCACCCAAAGGTTTCCTCGATCTACCCCGTGAAGTCCGTCAAACCATAATCGACTTCACCCATGAAGACAAAATCGTGAGTATCAAGGATTGGTACGAAGCGTACAAGTACGTTGACTGGGCGAATGTGCTGAGGAAAGTGCATCCCCTCGTTGAGGAAGATGTAAATTATATAGAGAAGTGTTGGAACAAGAGGGTGCTTATTACGCCTTTTAATTATGTATCTGAAGATTCTCTCAGGATTGATCGAGATGTGCCTAATGTTGCTGCGGCGCAGGCGGCCGAGGACGAGAGGTTGAGGAGGCTGAGAGACAGAATTAAGGAACGGGGACAGGACCCGACCTTGGCGAGTGGTTGAAAACGTTTCAAAAGGCTCAATATGATGTTTGAAGACAGGCAGGCTTTGTGAGTAATTCCTGGCAGATATTCTGCCTACAATGCTTCGCTCATCGACAACTTCAAAATATCAAAAGCTACTAGCCTCCCAACAGACGATGTCTATGGAGAACCTGGAATTGGGACGAGAAATTTCCATAATCGAGCATTCACAAAAGCAAGGCTATTCAACAACTCTACACCACTGTTCATAATTCATAGGAACAAAGAAACTTGGTTACGATACATTCAAGTCAAGATCAATTTCGGACCATTCCCGGCACCGGTAGGTAGTGTACAACCACGCGTTTTTTTTTTACCTTCAAGCTTCAAAAGACAGACAATTGCTCACTCACGCATTATTCCTGGATGAGATTCGGGCTATACTAGGTTGTGGGGACATAGTCAGTTGTGACTTCCAGGTCATGCCTTCCTTCTCGGCGCTTCCAATCAACACTCTCCGATACCTGTTGTGGGCAGCTTTTATGATTGCCTATAAAAGCATTGCTTCCGCTTGAGTCTATTACCTACCGACGACAACAACTTCCACTTCGGCCAGAACCAGTTATCAGCCCACTGTTCATCCCCACAAACCAACCGCCATTCAAAGGCCCACTCCAGCATCAATCCAAGATCCTCACCACCATAACCATGAAACTCATTCACCTCATCCTCACTCTCGTCAGCAGCCAACTCATCAGCGGCCAGATCACTATCCGCGGTAACCCTCAGCTACCACCCTACAATCCCTCCCTCGGAACCTGCGTCGACTACACCGACAAAGTGGAGAAGCATCGCGTATACTGCCAACCTTCTCTCAAGTGCACCGACGTCGAGCGCCTCACCCAGATCTGGTTCGCTGGCGACACTACCTGCCTCATGTTCCAGCACCGTCGATGCCAGGCTGATAACCTGCGTCAATGGTATGTCGTCAAGGCTGATGACTTGAGTAAGCCACTCAATGATTTTGGGGGAACAGGGGTTTGGAGTTTTGCTTGTTCGAGACCTAATTGAGATGGACCGAGCGGTAGAGGCAAGTGGCTGGTCTCTATTAAGTGACAGGTTTGTCCCATGCTTTTTTGGTCTTTTATTGTACGAGTACTGATGCTTTGTTGAACAGCCGGGTCATGGTACTTTTGGAGCAGGATGCAAGTTGGTGCTTTGGAAGTGAGGTCACTGGGTCCACCCCTTTCTCTGAAATTCGACATTATCTGCGAAAATAGGCGGGCAGAAGATATCTTGGCGACTACTGACGGATTTTTTTGATCTGCGGTACACTCATTAAAAATCATGCTTGGGCGATGAATATGACAATAAAAGATAGATTCCAGATGGACCATATGTTCATTCTCATCATACTAGGTATCAAATTTCTTTCAAACTGCCGGATGTGTTACTGATCTCGCCATATGTATCATGCTGAAATATGTTGTATGAAGTTGTATTCGAGATTGCTAGGTTTCTGGCAAACGAAATTCGTATATTGCCAGGGAACTGTCAAGTTCGATCTCGCGGTACAGATGATCATCTCGTCTTAGTATGTTGAACGTACCTAGTCATTAGCCTCATCAATATTTGCGCTCGTCACTTGACCATAAGGTTTTGGAACCATCATCCTGTGTTCGACCTGTGTCCCTAGTGTGCCAGCTTCTTTTGCATTCATGTATATGGAATGGAATACATGATTCTGTCTCCGCGCTACTCCCAGATTGAAACTAATAAGCTGTGCAAGCGTGAAATGACGAACTTGATCATTCACCTCTCGCAGAAATATCGGAGATGCGATGATACCATGATGGGAACCCATGAATCAGACGTTGTCGTTGTAATCAAATCAACAATCGGCAGTTAACTCCTCTCCCGAGTACCGAGAATCAACTGCCGATATCCTGCCTCAGGCCACCAACTCCCCGGCAATATGGCGGAACCTTCACCTCCTCAAGACTCTACCCACTACTTGTCAATTTTTAATGACCTCAAGCGTCTCCATCGTGGAGATCTGTTCACCGAATATCAACTGCCGGGCCATCTTTTCAGCTGCCAATTGACAATGTGAAACTCCGAGTCGCATCACCCGCCTCCGCCCGTAGACGCACGTGTATCTGCTGCAGGCCAGCGGAATCGCCTGGATAAAGCGGCGCGCGGCGGCATTTATCTCGAGAAAGATTGTGTAGATTGTAGACTTAGCATACCTAGGCTTGGTGTGTGTGCGGCCGGGATGATGTATGTTTGTTTGCATGTAAGTAAGTACTAAGGTGGAGTGGGAGGTATTTAAGGCCTTCGTTCCGACCTATGGGGTGTGTGGTGATTCTGCTTATTGACTCTATCTTTTTGACCATTTTTACGCTATAGCTAGCTAGACGGGACAGCTATTCGATATGTTACTCTATACTCTCTCCTCTCTCCTCTACGATTTCTGGCCTCTTGTTATTCCTTCTGTCATTGTTGCTTATTTCCTTCGTAATAAGTATGGGTATGGTATACACCGTTACCCCGGTCCTTTCTTAGCAGGTTTCACAGATCTATGGCGATTCTTCGACGCGTATGGCAGGAAATCTGAGAAAACTTATATCGCGTTGCATGAAAAATATGGGGATGTGGTGAGGGTTGGACCGAATGTTCTTTCGTTCGCGGATCCAAAGGCTTTGAAGACCATTTATGGGTTGAACAAGGGGTTTACGAAGGTATGTCCTAGCGTCCTTCTCGAGACTCGAAAGGGCAAGAGGAGGTAATGAGGAGCAGTCAGAATTCTATCCCGTGCAACAAGGCGTTGTGAAAGGCAAACGTCTCCCTTCTCTTTTTTCGACGACGGATGAGGGATATCACGCCCGTTACCGACGATGTGTGAATAATATTTTTGCTATGAGCAGTTTAGTCTCTTATGAACCATTGGTTGATAGCACAACCGCTCTCTTCCTCTCGCAGACGGAGAAACTCTTTGCCTCGAAGGATGCAACCTGCAGTTTCAGTCAATGGCTACAATTCTACGCCTTCGACGTAATCGGCGCACTAACATGGAGCAAAACAATGGGTTTCATCCAAAACAACAAAGACATCGACGGTATCATCAAATTCATCTCGGGTTTCTTGGATTATGCCGGGCCTGTGAGTAGACACTCCATCATCATCCCGTCTTCGAAAGAAAATAAAATCGCATAGCTAATTCCATCTTTCTTTCTCCCTTCCCACAGATCGGTCAACTTCCCTTCCTCGACCACCTTCTAAAAAAGAACGTGCTGAAAATGTACCTCCAACGCCACCTCAACCTCTTCCCCTCCGAATTCCCCGCCACAAAATTCGCCCTCGACCGCTCCGCCGTCCGCGCCCCAGAAATGAACACGATAAAAACAAAAGGCCTCTCCGCCATATCCCCACCCAACGAATCGCAACAGGGCATAGATTTCCTCTCCAAATTCACCCAGGCACAATACGAACACCCCGATTTCATGACAGACGACTTAGTCCTAACGAGTTGTCTGAGCATGGTTCTCGCCGGCTCCGAAACAACCGCCATCAGTCTCTCATCAATCTTCTACCATTTACTCCGGAATCAACGGTGTTATCGAACATTAATGGAGGAATTGAACCGTGCGGTTGAAGAGGGCGTAATACCCCCACCCACAACCTCTGAAATCATCACGTGGAAAACCTCCCAAATACTACCTTACCTAGATGCAGTGGTACAGGAGAGTTTCCGTCTCCACCCCGCCGCAGGATTAATGCTCGAACGTATCACTCCCGCTTCCGGCCTCAATGTTCTGGGCCATGCGATCCCCGGTGGTACGATTGTGGGATGTAATGCCTGGGTTCTACACCGACGTGCTGAAATTTTCGGGGAAGATGTCCATGTTTTTAGGCCGGAGAGGTGGTTAGAAGCAAATCCACTAGAATTGAAGGAAATGAAGGCTACCATGTTTCAATTTGGGGCCGGGGCGAGGACATGTATTGGACGGAATATAAGTCTGTTGGAGATTTACAAGTTGGTTCCGAGTTTTTTGACGAGGTTCGAGGTGAGTTTTTTTTTCTTTGGATTGTTTTCATCTCTCCCTGTTTTTTGATTTAGAGTGCGGAATGGACTACTGACTTTGCGTGAATGTAGATTGAGCTTGTAGAGCCGGAGAGGGAATGGAAGACTGTGAATTCTTGGTTTGTGAGGCAGGAAGAATTTGATGTCAGGTTTAAGTTGAGGGGTTAGGGAAAGGCGTAGATGTCGTTTGGTCTCAATGCGATGTTGGATGCTTTTACCACCAAGTCCCCCAAATTTAAGATAGTATAAATTTCAGGACAGGATATCTCTTCATGATCTACAGATCGATAGATTGCGTATAGCCATTTCTCAGAGTTGATGTCCTTTCTGTCCAAATCTGGTAACCACTAATCACACAAAGCAACCAACCTGCTCGAGGTTCTCTCGTTTCTCTCGAATCGCACATCGATGAGCAAGACCTAGCAAAAGGCACCGCTGGCTAGGCAACAAATCCGATACTCCCACATCCTTATGACTTCGCAAAAGCAAACTATACCTTAAAATTAGCAATGGTCCCTACAACCCCCCAAGATGCCACAAGAAACTCACCGTTCTCGCCTCTTCAGGCGTAACATCAGATAATTCCGACAACCTATTATCGATCAAGCCAAGCTTATTGACGCGGATGTTATACCACATCTCACTCCTATCCCCTCCCAACTCCCCACCCATAATCTTCTTCTTCAACTCGCGAATAAAATCGTTGAAATAAGCAGGCAATTCAAACTCCACCATTTCTTCTTTCATAATTCTGATTGCTTCAACGGCGCGCGCATAGGCGCTGGATCCAACACTGTGACGGATGTAGGTTTGTACGATGACGGACATCTGGTTGACAGCGTCTCGAATCTGTGACATATCCTCTGTTGTGGAGAGGATTTGTTTGAATTCTGGGATCGCATTGTCGGCGCTAATTTTGGATCGCTTTTCTCGACCGAGCAATTCCTCGACGTTGAGGCCTGAGAGGGGTTTGTCTACGTCCCGAGTACGCTTCCTTCCTTTCTGTTTCGGCGGTACTTTTTTGACATTAGCAGCTTTGATGACTGCTTCCAATGACTCCTGAGCTTTTGTTACTAGCTCTTCGGGAGGATTTGAATATTTGAGTAAGATTGGCGCTGGTGGTGGCACTTCGTCAACTTTGTTGACAGCGCGAAACTTAATTGCTGCTTTAAGACGGTGCACTTTCAACGAGAACGTATCCTCGATGGGCGCGTACTCACGGCCATCTTCAAAATTCGAGATGTCCATATCGTCCATGTAATCTCCCATAGACTTCATAAGATCCTCGTTTGGTAGATTTCGGTGCTGTTCCAGTTCCTTTCCGCCCACCGTGACAACTTTGTCAAGATGCGGGAAGATATATGAACGGATATCTTCTGCGAACGGTAATTCGACGTCAATCAAGCACTCGTGGTCTCCTTCGATTTCTGGTGCAAGGAGAACGATGACGGGTCCCTTTGCGTGGTTATTTTTTGGTACAAACCGGGCGATGGCGTACGTTTCCAGTTCTTGGAGTGCCCAGATGAACGAAGAAAGAGCCATCTTTGCCTAGGTCGCATGTCAGTGTTCGTGGTCCAACAGAGATACCAAGACATGAGCATACCTTATCATTCGCCTTGTTCCCAACAATGACATTAGTGTTGGACATATTCATATGAAGCTCGTACTTGTCCATTGGAATAAATCCAATGATGTCGAGGCCTGCGGTGACCTCCATTTTTGTGACATTTTGATCAGACTCACTGATAAACACCGCAGTCCTGCCGTATTCATATCCCTTAGCCAGGTCCTCTCTCGGAACATCCCTCTTTCCACCAGGTGCATCAGGATCTTCGACCCAATAACCTCGAGCATTCTTCACGGTAACCAAACTGTTGTCGCCAGTACCGCCCATCTCCACATCTTCTCCAGTGCCGGAAGCTTGTGCCTGAGATGGCCCAGGTGCCATATTCGAGCTCTCGACATATTTGCTTGCTGAGGGTGCGGGAGCCACTCTGGTCCGAGGATACCGCTCCACATCAATGGCCATGGCCGAATCGTATTTTGCCGGCAAGCCAAGCGTCAACAGATTTGTGTACGAAGTAGTAGGCTTGGTGCTTTTCAATCGCGGAACTCCCATCTCAGCAATAGCCTCAGCCACTGTTCCAAATTGCCCATCGCATGCCTCCGCAAGCTTCCGTAACTGCTTCTCGTTTTCCACCTTCACAGGATCTTTATCCTCCTCTTTGAACCCAAACTCAGCATCATCAAAATCTACCCCAAGAATGACCAGCTGAATTTTGTCTTCTTTAAGTCGGCTGACAATATCCTCATTGTCATCGTGATCCATAGGATTCATAGCATCGGTGACAAGAACAATCTTCCTGACATACTTGAGCTTTCTACAATGCTTGGTGATCATCTGCATCGCAACGACAATAGCCGCAAGCGCATCGCCTTTATTCGTCCGACTGGGCTTCAGCTGATCGCGTAATGTATGTATGTCGGCCATGAGCGTTTGTTTGATATCTTGAAGAACATTGATATGCTCATATCCCTCTTCCGCATCGAGTTCATTATTGCTGACATCCGATCTGAGCGCAACGACGCCAACACCAGCTGTCTTGCGATCGGTCTCGACCTGTTTGTATACCTGCCATTAACAATTGAACACAACATCAATGAAGCGTAAAAGGGCGTGGTTAATACGTACCGTCGTCATGATTTTGTCCCAAACATACTGTAGGACCCAGTCTAAATCGGTCTGTTGGCGGCCTTGATTCTTCCTACCCATGGACTTTCCGACATCGACAATGTAGACGGTAGCTTCCTTATCCGTCATGGCGAGAAGCGTGCAATGATCAAAAGCGTACCTCGCAACGGACTCAAAGGGAAAAAGATAAGAACTCACGAGAAATTGATGGAGTTCCGCAGAATCATTGTTATTGAATGCGTCGCGGCGTAAGCACAGGATGGGATTAGGCAACAGAACGCGCTATCAGCTGATCATTCCCGCTCGCGTTTTTCAATTGCATTAATGACTTTAGATCTATCAATCTGAAAAGATTATATTCAATCCAGGAAAACATTGGTATATCTTGATTCACGAGAAACTTTTGAACGTCGACTCAATGTATGCGTTGAAAAGTCATAATTTGATTTCTAAAGGGTCGAGGAATCTGGTCGCTTTCCCGCATCAATTGGAGAAAAACCGCACTGAAGAATTATCACGACGTTCGAAATCTTCGGCGTCCAAAATCCTAATCGAACGCCTAGGCTGTGGTAAAAACGTCTTTGGTCATTACTAGATTACGAGGCATGCATCTACAGCTCTCCTCCCAACAATACTTTACACTATTGCATCTTCACCAAGCTCCATCACCGAAAAGAACGCAGAACACATGAACAAAGCTGGTAAAAACTCCTCAGAAAATACACAATCATGGCCCAGGGTATCCAATAACTTCGCGATTATCATCAATGATTCTGCCATATCTGCAACATCGTTAGCAACACGTGGGGTGTAAGGAAAAAGGAAAGATAGACTTACTCAAGCAGCAACCGGAAAAACCAGACCTCAAAATCCTCATTTCTCAACGCCTTTTTCGCCCACGCCGTTCCCTGTTTCGCCAGCCTAGGCGCTTGCTCTTTCCCGCTTGGCTCGCTAGCAAAATATCGTACAGACTCCAGCCACTCGTCTCCTTTCAAAGAAATAGGTATGTAATGTACCCAAGGCTTCAGCCAATCCATGTGCCATTCCTGGAAAAGAGACATCTTGTGGACCAGACTGTGACTTCTTAGAAAGGCGTAAAAGCGTCCGCTAAAAGCATTGCCATCCATATCGAGAAGAAACTTGTGTTTCCACGCGTCTTGTTGGTCGACACGCTCACCGACGTCAAAAAATTCCTTTTGCGCGTCGCAATCACCTGGGTCGCACTGCCCCACATGCGAGAATGTGACATCGACAATGTCGGCGTAGTCCTTGCGAGAAACATTCTTGGAAAGCCACTTGTGCTCTCCACCTTCACCCTTGTCTTCGAGAATCTTCGTCGTGTCTGGAGCGCTCATCTTTCGAACAACTCTCTGACGGTGTTGGCGCCTCCATCCACCATTACGGCTGAATCCACCGGTTGTCGATCCTCGCCAGTACATTTGATTCCTTTTCTTTTCCCAGGACATATCCTTGTGTGAATCGTAATCAACTTTGCCAGCCCAGTACCATGGACTAGGATATATGATATCCTGGAAGCTGCTGATCTTGCTCTGTGAGAAGATGGGGAACAAATCCTGGACGATATTGAAGGCGTTTGGTCTGTCGAAGAATCCGTACGTTTCACGCAATGAAGGGGAATTGCAGATATCAGAGAAAGCCGTGTGGTTATAGACGAAACCCAGATCTCCAAATGCGTAAGCGGTGACATTGTCTCGCGAGGTCTCCTCAAAGTCACGAGCTGGAGAGTCTGGTGGACATGACGCACGAGAATGCGACCATGTGTGCTGGTGGGCGAATTTGTTAAAGCGAGTCGTCTTGATTTCCTTGATACGTTTTCCGTCCGACGTATCCTTTGGACGAGCCGAGAAGGCGTTTTGGGGATGCTTGTTTGCGAAGGCAGTTGGCATGCGCTTGCTTTTCGCGATGTTGACCAAGTGAGCCAAATGATCCGAGGGTAGAATGACACGTGGTTCGTCGTGAACATTGAACGGCAGATCCATGTCTGGCAGGTGTCGAACAGTCTCGTTCATCATCCCCATCGTGGCATGCACCTGCCAATCTGCACCTCCTTCTGATTTAACCACTTCTCCGTTCCGAACCAAGAGGGTCATCAGCATGTTCTGATAGCCTATTGCTTCTGTGACACGTGAACGGATCACAGACGGTTCCACCGCCCAGAAAGGGACCAATTGATTGTGAATAGTGTCGTACTCGTCAATGAGCTGAACCCCTTTGCGTTTGGCATATTCATACCATATGTCAAACTTTGGTGGTGGTGGCAGACCATATCTGCGGCGGTATTCTGCAACAGCCTCGGCCAGAGTACTAGACTGAGATTTAAGCAACTCGTTGAATTGAACGTCTGCGGATTTTATGAGCTGGTCGATTGGGTGCGAGCTCCTATCAGCCTGTACCAGGGGCCCCAGGGCTTCGATGGGTGGTTCAACGGGAAACGGCGCAAACTGTGTGCGGTGGGGAATTAAGCGATGTGAATTTAATGACTTGTAGCAGAAGAATAGTAGAGAACAGGCGGCGAAAAGAGTCGTGAGTTGTTTGGCCTTCATTCTCCTCCTGGAGGACGGGAAGACTGGGAAGGTTTGCGCGTCATCGAAAATGATCAAGGTGGCCAGAGTGTACAGAGATGTAAGCCAAAGGTCCCAGAAGGAATGGTAGGATATGACTCTGGAGATGAGAGTGGATAAGAGGGAGAGTAGCGAAGCGTCCAAGGCTCCCTGTCGGTAAGTCTGCAAGAATTTGAGATAAGACGTCAGTAATGTTTCTGTAAGAAGTTTATAGCAACGGGATGTGCTGTGTGTTACAGAGAACAGTGGGGCGCGAATCTGTAGCACGCTTAACTGGGCAGCTAAAGGATTGGCAGCTACACGACTCGAGCACTTTGTGCGCAGGGTAGCACTCAAGAGAAGAATGCAGCTAGGGTTCGAGTGGCAGAAGAAAACTACAACACTAAGGAATTGGAGTGCTTACCATAGCTGTCAAGAGCAATGCTTGGGCCACCCCAAAAATGATTCCGATCAGGTCGTCGGTCGAATTCCATTGGTTATAAAGTACCATAACAAGCTTCAAGTTGGCGTTTTGGCTGTCAATTGGCCCAGACTGCGGCCTGTATGTCCATTCGTAACGCTTGAAGTTTTCGGATGATATCGAAGCGATACAACAGATTACAGCGACCGCGGCTGCCATGTCGCGCATGGTGATCATGGCCTCTTCTGACACTTCTTCTGATAGCTGGGGAGCAGGCTTGACTGTAAGTCCATTGGGAGTCGTAGGAGGACTGTGACGGCCTTCTTCGTCATGGTTCAGAGAATATTCCAACAGCAGCAATGCGCCCGCCGTGAACAAGACACTGCATATTCCCAGAACACCAATGTGGAATCGCACAAATGCGCATCCCAGTGCTACTACGCTTGTACCAGTTGTGATAATGAGAAGTCTGATTGTGCCCGTAGCTCGAATCCTCTTGAGGGTGGAAAGGTGGTCTAACGGAGGATTGATCGGGTGACTCTCGTCGGTAGCGGTTCGTATGAGTAGGTAGATTGCGACCGGGAGAAGAGACTGTAGATGATTAGAAGCAATCTTGCGATCCAAATTGTGCGCAATTCGTACCTGAGACCACCATAGAGAATCTCTGTCATTGGATGCTCGTTCGCATATTTGTGCCAGTGCATACAGGACGCCCGCCGACCAACTCAGACGTCTTTTGTAGGCGCTCACGTTGCCAAATTGAATGCCGACTTTGACGCCATAGTACAGTGCCACAGCGAGCCACGCTATTGTATTGACGAAGAGCGAATGTCGGGCGGGAGTCGTCACCGTTGACAGAGCCGAGGTGACAACGAGCAGGAATGGAAATAGGGCGGGCCAGAAACGAAGGACATTCTGCTGCGCCTGTTGGAGGGAAGGTCGCATCGAGGAGCTGGAGGTTGGCTTCGAATAATCATGTCATTGAGAGTGATGGAGCTGGGCATTGGCATTGAAGCTCTCACTTCCGGTAAATGGTGGATACGATAAGTGTCCTGGAGTTGGAGCGGCACATCCAAATCCTGGCCCACCAACTCTCTCTAGCTCGAACAGGAATTATCTATTGCCCTGGAAATTCGGTGGCTTTCCCGTGTACGGATGCGCAACCTACTTTTTCCAATTTTACATATGGCAATGTCAAACAATTTAAGAACGACATGGCATTGTGGTTTGATTTGGTGCGACTCGAGTTTGTTTCGCATCTTTGTGCAACTACCTGCCGCATGCTCACTATCGCCTTGCAGGGTACTCAACATTTGCCAATAATCTTCAACTGGACCTCTTCCCTCCGCTAGAAGCACAATTCTGCAGCGCAGGACTTCTACACGCTGTTCAACAAGGGCTTTCTCGCTGAAGATATGTGCAAAGTTCGTTCGCTGATATGGACCTAAACTTTATCGGATCAAATGAAAACAGGTCATTATTCAAAAGCGCCAATATCAATTCATATCGAGAGCAAAACACGAAAATCTATTCATAGTGTCTGGCCCGAATTATCCACCGAATGCTCTGCAGAATGATCCGAATAGTAATGGTTTTGAGGAACCACTGTTGCCTTGCCTGTTTTCTCGCAGAACCTGGAGCAGCTACCGTAAGGTGGTGTGTATACTAATGGAGAATTAGTGGTAGACTGTGTATCGCGCTGGCAAAGACTTACAATGGAGAGAGACAGCAAAGTCCTCTGGGTTTGGGTTCGAGATTCTGTGCAAGCCCACGGTGTCTGGACTCAAAATTAGATTGTTGCGTAAAGCACGGAAAAAAGGATGAAGAGCATACCGGATACGTAGGCAACTTCGTTTGCGTTGTAAATTGTTTCCTTTACAACAGCAGGTGGTGCGGATATACCCTGCTTGATCAAAGACTGGTCTGGCCAGGCATATAACGTCTCCTTGAGCGAACCCTTCAAGATCTTCATCAAACAATGGGCACCAGAGTGGTCATGAACTGGACTAGCCCTTCCTGGGCTCCAAACCAGGATAAGCTTTGGAGCAATTAGCAGAGTCCATCACTCGGACTCGGGTTGGCCTACAAGGTTACTTTTCCCATTGCCTTTGTCGACAAGATTTCGAGTATAGGGTCTGCTACCATCCGCCTGTGCATACCTCTCCCATTCGGTTTCGTTGCTGAGATAATCTTCCATGACCGAACGAAGCTCTTTGTCATCCACATCTGCAGAATCGATGCCAGACGAGGGACCAAGAATACTTTTGATATCCTGGACAAGGCCATGGAAAAGACCTGACGCCTCCGGCGTGATACCGGCAGGTTCGTGAATAGCCATGGCGGGAAATTTCGAGTTGGAGAAAGTTGATCTTTGTCGAAGAGGGCTTCTGGCTGATAGAGGATAAATGAGACGCTGTCATCTGTGAAACATCATTTATTAGCCAACGCGGTCCTGACCGCTCGATAAAGCCTACCAATGAATCGTTGCTGTCGGAGGGGTCAAAACTGCGGACAGATCGGCAGATAACAAGAACTTGAACTGTTTGTCTTTACGAGTTTGAGTTGAAAGAAGAGCGGAAGTTAGAAAGGATTCAGCTGCTGTTTGCAGATGACGAAAGGGACCTTGAAAGAAATATGGAGTACGGGATACCGCGAGAGGAGACAAGGAAGCTTTCTCTTAGCAATCGCGCTACCAGGCGGTGATACTCATACTCCCGCTACCTGAAGCGCAAAATCATGCTCATTTGCTACGAGTAAAGGCCAAAGATACAGCTGACCTGTGGGATATATTTTCATCTTTCTCGGATGATATTGATCGATAGACTTGTGCAGGAGACGCTCTGGGCCAACCTGAAGTCTTTATAGTCGTCGAAGTCGTAAAGCCTAATCACGCCTTCACACTCCACCGTCATTGGCTTAGAACCCCGCCCAAAATTCAACACCAAGGTCGAGAGTACTTTCAACCACCCGGCGCAACAACGATACTAGCACCAGACACTTAGCGAGAAACAAGAAAATACCGCCATTATGTCGACCACCGTGGAAAAGGCAAGTGCATGTTGAACGACTGCAGCGGGTTTGCGCTAACAAATTATAGATCAAACATATCGAAGAAGAAGTCCGTCCTCCCTCTGCCAAAATCCCACGAGCGCCCCGATCGCAATGACTGATGTGCCTGTAGATGGCCAAGACCCAGAAGAACAAGGCCACGTCGTTTCATTTGGGTAAGAATCACCCCGGCCAGCAGAATGCAGAACTCGGCTAATGGGACATAATTTCAAAGGACAATTGAAGGCAAAGCTAGCCAAGCTCAAGCGCGAACTTCTTACTCCAACTTCGAGCGGCGGAGGAGGTGGAGGTGAGCTTTTCCACCTCGCACCCACGACACCCCAATACTCATAAAATACATAGTTGGTTTCGATGTGGCAAGAACAGGTGTGGCCAGTGTGGGCTTCATCGGTTTCCCTTCTGTGGGGAAAAGTACTCTGATGAGTAGGATTACTGGACAACATTCAGAAGCGGCAGCATACGAGTTCACGACCTTGACGACAGTTCCTGGGCAAGTCTTGTACAATGGAGCAAAAATTCAGATGCTGGATTTGCCAGGTATCATTCAAGGTGCAAAGGATGGCAAGGGTCGTGGTCGTCAGGTCATTGCCGTAGCGAAGACGTGCAATTTGATCTTCATCGTTCTCGACGTGAACAAGCCACTTACGGACAAGAGAATCATCGAGAACGAATTGGAAGGTTTTGGCATCAGGATCAACAAGAGCCCTCCAAATATCGTCTACAGGAAGAAGGATAAGGGAGGGCTCAACATCACCAACACAGTTCCATTGACACATATCAGCCACGATGAGATCAAGGCCGTCATGGGCGAGTACAAAATATCGTCTGCGGATATTGCTATTCGTTGCGATGCCACCATTGATGATCTCATCGACATATTGGAGGCGAAGAGCCGCGCTTACATCCCAGTCATTTACGCATTGAACAAGATCGACGCCATTTCTATCGAAGAGCTTGATCTCCTTTATCGTATCCCGAACGCCTGTCCCATCAGCTCCGAGCATGGCTGGAATATAGACGAGCTGCTCGAGCAAATGTGGGAAAAACTGAATCTCCGACGGGTCTACACCAAGCCAAAAGGGAAGATGCCTGACTACACTGCCCCTGTGGTCCTGAGGTCAACGGCATGCACCGTGGAAGATTTCGTACGTCCCCTCAATCTATTTTAATAATCACGACTTACTCTTGTAGTGTAATGGAATCCACAAGACGATCGTGGAACAGTTCAAGCAGGCCATCGTGTATGGCAAGTCTGTAAAGCATCAGCCTCAGCGTGTAGGTCTATCGCACGAATTAGCAGACGAAGACATCAGTAAGTCAACCATGTGGTGGAACGCAGTTGGCGCGGGAATATTCCACTGACACCAATATAGTCACTATCATCAAACGCTGATTTAAGAGGATGTTTGAATATTATCGCTTCGCGGTAGCGCCATGTAAGGGAGTCTGATCGAGCAGATCTGATGACCAAATATAGACTTGAAGATGTCGGCCTCGATCTTTCGACCCGTTGAATGGTACTGGAAGTAAGGGATGGGGTTGCGAACATCGCCATCGGAGGCGAAGGACGACAAAGGAAGCAAGACGGCTGTCCGAGTGTCCGGAAGTTCAAGAGCAGTGCAAATTGCAGGTTAGTATTATGGACGGCTCTTGGTGCACTACATGTCTCATCCTGGAAAGTCGAATGAAAAGCCGGTGCGGCGAAGTCGTGGGCGGATTGGCCACGCCAATGATATATAGGAAGAGTCTATTCTGGGACGGGAGAAGCTTACGACTTGCAAGCAATAGCCGCAATGAGTATTTACTCCAGGAAGCGCACGCGATCCGCTATGCCGTGGTGCTAAGGTTGCGTACCTCACGATCGCGCCAGTCAACTGGCTTTTTTGATTCCGCCAGGCGGCCAGGTACGAAGCAAGCCATTCAGTTCAGGGGTCGGCATTGGGAAAAAAAGCTTGAACGTCCGACGTCGCGAGGGATTGCCACTTGCCGAGCGTACCATCTCGCGAGCGCCGTTTGGCATGATCAATTAATAAAGTTATTCTCGTTTAGAAGCAGGCTCGAGACAATGATTTGTTTTCGTTTTCGTAGATTTAACTAAGACCCACGTTGATGGGATTCTGACGCGAGGCGTGCTTATCTTGTCTCTAAGGGGCATGAAAACGTCTCCATGGTCTCAACAGGTATAAGGCGGGCTCCAGGGTGGGGTGGCATGGCAGATGGCTCGCGACAAGTGTCGAGTGTATAGACATTGGGATAGGGCGGATACCCTTCTTGCAGTAAACAGCAACCAAGGCGCGCTTCGGCCCCTGCCCTGGCCCGCGACATCGCTCATTTCCATCCCTGAATTATCGATGCAGGCGGTATTCTTATTCGCTATCCGCCAGCCAATCAATTGTTCAAGGCATGGAAATCAAGACTCGGTGGAGGATTCCGACCCCACTCGTATCGAAGCGCCCTTGTCGGTGGCTGGCGATGATCCCCTGACAGGCGTTGAGAGTTGAGACTGAGAGTGAGCCGTGCTGTAGCTACCTGGACCAGCGTGTTCTGACCTGTGCCCGCCTTGATCTAGTAGTTCCTGATGCGGTATTTGCAATTGTACGATAGTCGGTACAGCAGTAGGGAGTGCCAGTGTTAGTGCCATTGATCGGGTTCGGCGAGGTTGTTCTAGCGAGAAGGATGACCAGATGTCACTGCACTCCACAACAGGCAGGATATGCGCATCGAGAAGGGAAGAATACCTAGCTCGAGCAATTAGACGAAGCTGCCGCCCAATCCTCGTGGTGATTATGGTACGAACATGCAGATGGCCCGAAAGGTACAGCCGGGCCAAGCCATGCCCTTTTCCGACGGGAGTATAATTACTTATCATCATCAGCAGCAGCATCGTGGTGGCAGCACGCGCAAGCCACGCCACGGAGAAAGGCAACACCAGCCAGCACAAAGCCGTTGAACTACCACTACCTACCTACGGAGTACCTACGGAGTACCACTATGGGCCACGTTCTTGCAGGCAATGGTACGTTGCAACGACCGAGTATCGCGATCGGTGGCCCATGGCGGTCGCGTGAGATGATGTCCATGATGGCGGCCGCGTGAGATGATGTCCATGTCCAACGGAGTACTAGTTTCAATAATGATTATTATTGTGAGTCGGTCTCATGTTCACATCTGTACCTACTCGTACCTGTACCTAGTATCTCGCAGTGCAGATGGGGTGGCATGCTCATATCAGGGCCCAGGCTGCTGGGACACTGATTGATTGCAACCTATGTATATCGAGTATCGAGCGGTATCAATTGATTAGCACCGTGCTGCAAGGTTGGAGCGAGGGAGGGCAAGGCAGGCAAGCTACTACCAGTAGTAGAATACTAGTACCTATACTACCTACAGAGTACTAGTACCCATAGACCATATTCCGTACATGCCATGGGCTCCCATTTGCCAGCCTGCTCCCCTCTCTCCCCAGACCATGCCCTTTTGACCATCGGCTAATCCCAACGCTCTCGCGCCGCACTGGCTGGGAGCTTTGCTGTTCATGGGCCCCGGGCGCTCCACCAAAAAGCCTTTGTCGAGCTGCCCGAGACTCCGTCCGCTGATGGCATCCATCTGCCATCTCAGGCTGCATCTGAGCCCTGGCTCCTGGTAGAGAGCAAGCCATGGCCGCCGTGGGCAGACTATAGAGCTTCCGAAACAGCACAGGGGCCATGCTTTGCACCTTGTCCCGCCTGCGTCCCGCATTGCATATTGCATCCGTCCGCACTCGTCCCAAGCCTTGCTCTACTCTGAGCCTTCCAACTCTCCACACCCTCTCAAGCTTCTTCCTCCTTCACTTCCACTATCATTACTTACCTACTGCCCTGTCTGTCAACAGCCTGCCTCTCTGCCTCACATGTAGCAAACCCACGAGTCCCGAGGCACCTGTTCAATTGCTCCTGCACCTAACCGCTTCGTGGATGAAGACTCGTCGCACGGCTGTTGCACATCCTCCGCCTTGCCCATATACCTCCAGGAACTCCATCTCACTTGCATGCAGCCTGCCGACATTCAAGTCACTCTTTTCCAGGAACGCCGCTTAGATCCAGCTGTCAAACCTTATCCCATCTGCCATTCTTTTGCCATTTGATATTGGCCCCTTGAGCAAGACTATCCTGTCTGTATCTGAACATGGCTCGTTTCCATCTGACCAAGAGCACCGTGGCCGAGCCCCAGCACAGTCGCCCTGTTCACTATGGAGCATGGCCCGAGGGGCATTCATCTGGCAATGGTCCGCATTGGGGAAACGACCACACCGGATTCCAATCCCATCATCAGTCTCCCATCCTCGATCACAATGGCTTTGCTTATGCTCCATTGCAAGATCAAACACCCATGTACGCTGCTGCCAGCATGCCGCCTCCAAGGACGACATATCCGCAACTTCAGCCTCACATCACAAGTCCACAATTGCCCATGGGATACCCCAGCGAGTACCGGCCTAGCCAATTGAGGAGTCAGTCTTTGGATCAGAACCAATTCCCACCGCCTTATTCTATGACTGGCCACATTGCTTCGGCTCCTTTGTCTGCGCCTGCACCACCTCCAAGGGGCGCTGGAAGGACCAGTTCGAATCCAAGGAAGACCCTCACAGATGTGGACCGAAGGAATATGTGCATATATGCTGAGAAACATCCTTCTGTTAAACAAGTCGATATTGGTGGTCAGTGTGCCTCCTGCCAAACTATGCTTCGATTGCTGACCCGCACTAGCACTATTTGGTGTTGAGAGAAGGTACATGGTTCATGTTGATGTTTGTGTTTATCTTGAGCTGACCATTTCTTAAGCACTGTATCCAAAGTTCTTGGACAGAAAGACAAGTATATGCAGCAGGACGATGGCAGCCGATCTCCAGCTCGAAAGCCAAAGAACAAAGGACAGGATCCCGAAAGAACGCTAGTCAATTGGGTGAAGAAACATCATAAGCGTGGCGACGCAATTACCGACGACATGCTCAAGAAGAAATTCATGTACTTTGCTAATGCAGCACAAAACCCTGATGCTCATTCAAAGGCCAACAACCCTGCGTGGGTCAAGAAGTTCAAGAGAGAGCATAACTTGAACGGGCTAAAGTCGAGGAAGAATTCGATCGCAGATGAATCGGAAGAACCCTCTGCCCCGCCCTCTGGAGCGCAAACCCCGAACTCAAATTCGCACTCATCGCCATGCTCGCCACCACCGATCAACACCAAGGAGGACTCGCCGTCGGCCATGAGTATTATCAAAGATGAGGATGGCCTGAAGAGCGAGAGTCCACGCTTCGACTCAGACTTCTCCTTTGGCCACAAACCCTACCACTCAATGAGCAATGCTTCACTGGCCAGTACCTTTAATGAACGAGGACCATTTTCACCTGGACCAGGCAGCCCTGGCTCGGGATTCTTTGGTCAAGATCCTTCTTCACCATTCCACCAGGAGAGAGCGCTTTCATCGGGACCTGGTAGTTATTCACGACCTCGAAGCCAAACATTTCCAATGCCAGAGACAGGAACGTATATGTCGCCAACAACTTCGGAGCCCCTGACTCCAAAGTACATCACTGGCACTGCTTTGGATCATTCTCCTCTTGGTGATATGTCGTCGGCGCTTAGCAGTGTAGAGGAGCTGAGTGAACCTGACATCCACCATCTCCCAACGCCAATGGTTTCCAGCTCACCACAAGGCCTTGCACTTGGCGGTATCAGCCACATGCCACCTCATCTTTCGATGAACCATAATGGCCACCACCACTCTGGCACTCCCACTCCCGTTTCTGGTATTCAACCTTCAGTAGCTTATTCCCTCGAGCACGCCTTCGACATCCTCAGGATCGCAATGATGGAACAAGGCAACGGAGCCTTCGATCCCCAAGACTATATGACCCTCGGGAAGATCATGAATCAACTGAATGTACCAACCAACCACCTCGGCGGTGACATTGGTTTCCACCGCGTCGGAAGTACTGATTTCCATCAGTACATGAAGCAAGAATAGTTTCGTGCCCGCATCGTGTCTCGACTTGTTCAGTATCTTTTCCGGCGGCGTTCGGGTGCTTACTGGCTGGTTGATGGATGTGGAATGACACCGTTGGACGACGAAAGTACACACAAGGATATCCTCCACTTGCTCACGACAGCGCGCGTAGTGTTGTTTTGCCTCTCCCTCTTCATTTCATCATCATACTTTTGGCTATTAGGCCGATCTCTCAACGCAGCGACATCATATTCACCATCATCATCATCATCGACCTCAGCATCATCATATCTCTACACTACCACATCATCATCATTATCGACATCGCAGCTACATCATTTCTCACGGCACTCGGCACAGGATGGAACAGGACGGGCTAGGCTGGACGGACGGCCGACAGACTGGAATAGGTCAACGGAGGGAAATTTGTCTTTGATCGTTTCTTTCTTTCCTTCCCCACATCTGTCCTTACCATTCTTACTTCACCGTCTCGATTCCCCAAGCCCGCTTTCCCAAACTCGGTCCCAACACAACTGTACTCGCGAAAATTTCCTACACCGGGCGCGCCTCAACAAGAACAACAAGACAAAAAGAAGTCGACCTCACCGTCGCACGGCATGGAACCCAAGGAAAACCCAACCAGGCCGAAAACAAAAAAGACGCATCACCGCTCGCGCGGGACAAAAGATTGTGGGGGAAAATAAACCAGTACTTTCATCGCACCTTGTACTCACCAAACAACCTCACTCGAAACAAAAGGCTGCATTCGAGCGTCTCACATCATCACCACGGGAAGGGGAAAGATAAAAAAAAAAGAAGATCATCACGATACGGTTGATACCCCCATTCCCCATATCCCATTCCCCCATCCTCATCTCATCTCCCCACTCCCCAATCTCCTTGGCTCGTCTCATCATCATCTCATGCTACGTTTTACTGGGCGGTCTTGTTCTGCTTTATTCTCGGATATCCATTTGTCATGTTTGTTTCATCCTTCTTACCTACCTTTCTTCCTTGCACCAGTCTTACCTCCCCCTCTGCGCGAGAGAGAGGGGGGAAAGAACAGGTTTTTATACTACCTTTCTTCTTCTTCTTCAAAAGCCGCGAGGCTACGACTATTTTTCTCCCCGTCATTCAGAGGTTTTTCAAGAATCCCTGTGGCAAGACCATTTTCCCCTCCCCTTTTTTCTATTTTGTGTATGTGTGTGTATGTATGTGTTTTTGGTTTTGGTTTCACCAGGTCCACAATGTACTACGTCTTCCTCGCACCTGTTGTTTCAACACACCCGAATTTGGAAAAATCGAGGCAAAGCCTCTTTGTACTCTTAACGAATTTTATATATCATTTTCACTCCTTTACTGCTCTCAGAAGAAGGGAAAAGGCAAGAGTTGAATATTCAAAAAGCTTGACTGCTCAAAACATACTTGCACACTCTTGACCATTTACACATTATCGTTCATACGTCTTCATGTCTAATAATCCTCCACGTCAGGGACTCTCTCCCTCATCAGTTCGCCCACCCCCTTCTGCCCCATCTCCGGCGCCAATCTCAAGATGATGAGACTGAGCACGCCGAATATCAGATGTTTGTTCGTATACGAATCTCCCAAGACGCACAGTAGGCCCTCAACCTCACCAATCACCGCTTCTCTGGTCCCCTCCTCACTTGACCCCTTCACTTTGCCTATATTCCCGGACGCATCCGTCTTCGACTGGCTTCCGTTCTTCGCGACATGGCTGAGACCAAAAAACCTCGCCCCCACAGCCACCGGCAAAACACCTGCAATAGCCTCGGCGCACCTCCGTCTGATTGCGACAATCTCAGCGGCTTTGGGAATCTCCCTAGCAGGCCCAGGGGCATTATTGGGGAAAAGCGCGGCTCTCGCAATTTGCAATGTTTTAGGAATATAGGCTGGGTGCAGAATGTACTTGTGAACACCATTGGATAGCAACCTGTCCAATTGATAATGTTAGCGCAAATTCTGGATTCAAGTGTGTGAGACTAGTTTAGTTTTTCTTGTTCAGTTGGGTCCAAGTGAGGGGTTGCGTAAGTGTGTATAGGATAAGTTGATCGAGAGCGTTGATAGTGTAGAGTGGAGTGAAACCAATTGAATCGTATAGACGAGTTGGAAGTAGTGTGTGCAGCGTAACAACAAATCAAGTCATGTCTTTTCTTCTTGTGGTTGAATGAGTCAGGAAGGTAGGTGACCCATGCAATGCAAAGAACAGTTGTAGGAGTTAGTTCCGCACGTCCCATCCATAATTTACTCGATAGTGTGGAAGAGGGTAGATCCTTCGAGTAGTTGCCTATACCCGATTGAATATTGTGGAATGGATTGGAACAAAGGTGGTGTGGTGGTGGGATGTATAGTGTAAGCGGGGATAGGATATAGGCGCATCGAGACCAATGATAGTGTCTCCTCGGACCCAATGAGACGAGAAACACTGTCTCTCGCATTATTGCAAGCAAGAGTCAGACAAAGTCAATGCTTGCACCATGCTCAGATCCAACCGATTAATGAAAGGAATGTGAAGCCGAAGCCCCAAATCCCATCATCGTGGATCCGAAAACATCGAAAGTGCAAGGTGCAATTGGATCGACAAGGGGTAAGCGATTGCGAGCCGGGATCCTCGAATGGCCGAAGAGAAGAGAGCCAAATCAACAATTGGAGCACCCTGCCAAAGTGATAAGGTACGCGACGTGAATGAGAATGCGATGATATCGAGAAGTGCTAGGAAAATGACTGGGAAAACTTCATGCGGATGAGTCTCTGCAGGAAGCGCACATTAGGAATTTTAAGGCTTGTGAAGGCTGACGAATAGCAATACGCAAGGAAGGGGCAGATTGGAGACGGGAGGACCCTGTCTGCATTGCGAGACGCGAGACATTGATGCGTGGGCGAAGCATGGAGCACGCTGTGGCTGCATGAATGAAGAAGGCGACGACAATGACGGCAATGCACGGTGCGTTGCAAGTCGTCTCGAAGAAGGAAGTGCAGAATGTATCCATGACCTCGACGTATCCCAAGTCGATGGTGTTGAGACCAAGTCCACTTTTCGCCATCGATCTAGGTTCTTGTTCAATGGAGACGATGCTGCACGCCAAATCGAATCCGATCGCAAGTGCATACATGACATAGAGGGCAGGCAGATAGCTTGAGATTCGTGGTGTCCATGCCCGACAATCGACCAGCAACCGCCGCTACCATGCTTTCGCACTTTGGCGATAATAACGGGTTGGATCAAGACAGGGGGTCGGTCCGTGAGAGGGCGCCTGTGGAGCGACGACAGCGGACAGACCCGACGGAGCGGCGAGGGATCAGCCGGGCGCCTACAACGGAACATGCGGACCTTCGAAGATCGCCTCTCCACGCAGCGCTGCAGCGAGTGACGGCAATTGCAACACGCAACTTGTGAACTGGTGGGAGAGAGGTGCAGAGCGTATCATTTGTAGGAAGGCGGGTGCGAAAGAGGGGGAAGTGTGACAGGGAGGGCATGAAGTTGGTACGAGAAGCAAATGGCTGGGCTTTAGCTGGCTTTCGCAGTAGCTCCCCTAGGCCTTGTCATGGGTCTGCTCACATGACTGAGAGAGACTGCGGCGCTACTGCAGCAATATGCAAGTCGTCGGGATTGTGGACCCTCCCGTTGACCAACCACCATGGGAAGAGGCGAACTGCACTGGACATAGGTTGGAAAGGAACTGACCTGTCGAGAGCACCGTCCGTGTCTGCAACCTTCCCAGGTCCATACACTGCTCCGTGATGTACGAGGGCAAGCATTCCGGATAGCCACGGCATGCGCTCCTTGAGCTCAATAACTTTGCTGATCATCGCCCAAACTCCCATGTCGAGTATTGGACGTTGATCGTCCGACAGGCCAGTAGTGGGCGACACTTCGGGCAGACATTTTGATGAGGCCCCCCTCTCTTGGCGTCCGCCTGGATTCACGACAACCAGCCATGTCTTTGATCTGGACGGCAGGGACGACGATGTCGCAAGAGCGTGAGCGAGGGTCCAAGCCGCTCGAGACGCCAAAAATATGTACTGGACTGCCATCCAGAACAGTCCGATTGCGGTCGAGCCCGCATTGGATCGCCGGCGATTTGTATTGAAGCCATCAGCGCCTTCCTGATGCGACTCTGCTGAGAGCAATCCGAATTGCTCTAGTCGGCTTGCCGCCGTTGTTGCTAGTAGCTTTGTCTCCTCATGGCCCGTCGTCTTTGGCGTCGCCGTACGCGGTTGCGACGCCTGGATGACGGTCGTGATGGCGTCCCAAAGAAACCAGGGCTCACAGACCTTCTGGCTAACAGCATTGCCGACTATCATCTCGGAGAAGATCTCAGCTACAAGCGCCCTCAGACAGGCATTCTCCAAATCTTCCGTAGGGAGTAGCACGGCCAAGACACCCTGGACTAGCAATTGGCGCCATGCCTCCTCGTTGAGCTGCTGTTCCAACACAGTCGATGGATCGTCTTCTCGCGGAACGGGCGACAAGGCTGGATGCGGATTCATTATGTGATATATCTCGCGTGGAGAACTGGCCAACGGGTGTGGGTATGTGGATTCATGGGCGATACGAAAGGCTGCAGTGCTACGATTAGTGATGTATCGTCTGAGTGGAGACTATGCTTCATACCTTCCAGATGCGCATCGATCAACTGTGGTATCTCATCCAACAGAAGCGACTCCAGGTCCACTTTTCTCAGCCGTTGTTCCAAAGAGCGAGTACAGTGGGCGATGGTCTGGATGACCTGGTCGACGAAGACGTGATCGGGGGTTATCTTCGCGTACCACGTATAGACGAACTCTTTGAGTATGACAGCGATGATTGCGTACAGCTGGAGGTCGACTTCGTTCGAGCTCGTCAGCGGCGGCAGCAGCTCATCGACGGGCATTGGCGTGCTCCTCCCCTTCTCTCCTCCTGAGCCGGACAAGGCATGGTGGGCGCACAGTGTTCTGCGTATGAAGGCAGCCGTTGCCTTATCGGACAGGAAATCGGACGCCGGTTTGGTTGGGTCGGTGTTTGTAGGGCCTGTCGAGGCTGGTCGTGAGATCTCACTCGGCTTTGCTAGACCTGAGAGCGATGCTGCTGAGAGCTTCGCATCGTTGGGATGGAGTCGTGATGGATCGTCCGTTTGCGTCGACTTTGGCGGGAGCTGGTTCATGGCAGAAGAATGGGCATTGTCTAAGGGAGATCTTCACATTCTTGTAGCGGTAGACAATCTTCTCTATCGAGTTTCTTCCCTGTGCTGGCAGGGTCAAAGTGCAGTAGTGGCTGATCGCAAGTTGCCGTCACGCCAAGCTATCGTTCACCGGCGAGCAGAGCCTCGCTAGGTAGTCCGTACTTGCTCCCACAGCAATCAATGAATACATCATAAAAAGCCAGTCATGGCCCAACCAAAAGAAGATCCTCTTCTGAAATCTGTTGAGAGTACATGAGCCCACAATTACCACGCGTTCCGATCTAACACCCCCAGAACAAGTCAAAGACATAACCTCAACCCTCCACACCCTCCTCGTCATAACCCAAGGCAGCACCGGCCAGACACAAAACGAACTCCAAGCCGGTCTCCGGAAGAACATCATAAAGCTCCTCACTGAACTGCGTAACCTCATCTCCACAACTCCCCACCTCAACTTCAAGCTACCGGTCGAGGTCATCGACTATGTCCAGGAGGGTCGGAATCCGGACATTTATACGAGGGAGTTTGTCGAGTTGGTAATGAAGATCAATCAGATGCATAAGGGAAAGACGGAGGCTTTTGGAGATTTTAGGGATATACTGGCGAGGGAGTTTGTGGGTGCGGTGCCGGACATGAGGGGGCCGGTCGAGAAGGTTGTGGGTGTGAGTGGTGGGAAGATTGCTGAGGCAGGGTTTTGAGTATGACATGAATTATGGATTATGACTCCTATGAGGATTGGGGAGGAAGACTGCACAGGGCGAAGTGGTCTCGAGGTACGAGATCAAGGTTGACATCATGGTTGCTGGTCATTCCAAACATCTAGGTGGTTGGTGGTTGCTCACCACTCTCAAGTGAGTCTCAAGTGAGAGCTGGATCGTTGATGGCATCAAGATGCTTCAGAATCATGATTAGTATGACTTCGAATTGGCGTCGAGCTCGGGATAAGCTATACAGACGACGGAGAGCGAAGGAAGCTCTAGGTCAACGACGAAGGTTCGGGGCCGTTGCATTGGATGCTATGGACCTGTCCAAGTACGTAGCTAATTTCACAATGATCGTTTGTGCTGGCTAACATTTTGGCTCCCAGTTATTGCCTTGCTACATTGACTTCATCCTATTCCATGGATGTCGACCTCAGATCTGCCGGTCTACTTCCTACTCGATTTGCCCTGCCCACGCTCGCTCGTAGGGACCTCAATCCTGCCCGGAGTTTCCAAAGCAGAGAACCCTCCAAAGCTGCAGAATGGTTAATTTCCGATACGAAGGCCTGGTTTCACATCCTCTTTCGCCTCCTTCTTGCTGCCTTGTAACCCGAGTACTCTGGGATTGGATCTTCGAATTCGGCGGGCAAGGGAATCCTTCTGTAGTGTTTTGGAAACCTGCTGTGATACTGTCTGATCCACTTCGTAAGCCATTTAATGTCCTGGTCCGCAGCCACACCGAGAGTATCCCAATCGGATCGCCGATGACCCCATCCATCCATATCCCATCGTACTCCGGAAGTTCCATGATCCCACACCACATCGTCTTCGTCGAACTGAAGCACCTCATTTAGATCTCGTACCCTTAGTTCTCGCCGGCAGAAGTGTCGCGCAGAATGGAGACAACCCGCCAGCTGACACCACGGCGGCTCTCCTTCCCGAGTCATCTTCCACACGACATTAGGATCCATACTCCATTCCTCCCACTTCTCTTCCATGAACTTTTCTTTGTTGTCCCTAACGACTAGCAGTTGGTCAAGCCACTTCTGCTTCACGAATTTGACATCTTCGGTGAAGTCAATGTTATCGTCGACTTTGCGCAATACAGCTGTCCAGGCATCGATGCGTTCTTTATGCTCACGGAACTTCCACGTCTTAGGGTCGAACTCCATTGGAAAGAAGAGGTCTCTATTTTCGGGTGAGGTGTCGCTCTCGACATCGTAGGTCTCCAAGAGAATCTGTTGGCGCAACTCGCGAGCGAGATCGAAGAACGTTGTGAAGGACGCCATGCTCGAAGGCCGCCTGTATCTTTGCTTATTAGAGGCGTTTCAAATATGGTTGAGAAACGATGTGAGTTCACCCTGTTCATTCCTCCGCGTGGTTTCGTGGTTGACTTATTTTTATTGTTTATATCTAAACTTCAGTCCAGGAAAGAGACGCGATTTATATGATGTTCACGCTTACGTCATACCATAATTAGATGGGGTGAGCGATGCCGTCCATATTTCGTTGCTTAAGATGCGAAGGTGAAAGTATGGCCGGGACTAAGGTCGCTGTAGAGGATGACAATAATCATTTTCAGATCGTGATCTTTGTCCTCTTTACCAGCGTCCTAAGTTCCAGGCGTGCCCATACTTTTGGGTACACTGACAATAGTCGGGTCAAGGCCGCCGCTAATCACCTCGAGTTCAAGCAAAGCGCTAGAAATGAGATTGACAGCAATGATTCCCAAGCGACTTGCAGAAGAAGTAGATCTGCTAGGGATTCATCTAGATTTAAATCGAAATAATAGAAAGCTACGTGGATGCTGAATCCGTGATTTTCCACAAGGGGGGGCGGAATCGATTCGATTAGCTACGCATCTGTGCTAGGAGCATGGGGTCTGCTGATAGCTAGCCTAGGTGCCTTGATTTCTCGTTCCATCATAACCAGACAAGCTCCGAGTCTTTTCGGCCACCACTGCCTTCGAAACTCATTGGCGGCACTCCTTGTCTCGAAAGCTGCTTTGTCTTTAGATAGGACTGACACAATTCCCCAGTCAATTCAGGTCTGTTTCAATCTGGTCACCTTATTGAAGATGCCATTGATTTTCAAATCTTCGGAGTTGGGATCAAAATCGATAGATTTCCATGATCCAAATTGCCAGGATTTTATCCACACCGCTCCTGAATTGGATTTGATACACCGTCTGTAGGTACCATGGGAGACACAAACTCATCACTTCTGAGGACGCCAGCATAAGCGGTCTCCAACTCCTGTGTACTCGAACTTTGTGTGGTGGTAAATCTCTGGGAGACTACTTTGATACCACTCGAGCTGCACCGCCAACCAAGCAACATCCGCTTTCACAGCACCATTGGCCTCCAAAATATCCCATGTTGAAGGGACATGGTGTCCTCCTGTTCTATCCCACTCGATCCGCGAAGAACCGCCAGTCCACTTGCCACCTAGACTCCAAACCTGCCATTCCAATTTGCTGCCAGGGTGACTGCAATACAAAGTCCAAGGCGGATGGTCAGCCCGTACGGTAAGTTGAGGGTCCTTTTCAAGCTGTCTACGAATGAAGTCCGAGCCAAGTCCGTCCTGCAAGTGCTTGCGCGCCGACATGGTATTCCGGCCGTGCAACTCCAACCACCAAAATTGCGTGATCTCGAAGAGATACATGTGGACTTGGAGCCAAGGTGCCTCCCCTTCTCGATTCATTGCCCAAACCCTGGCGGCATGTTGTCCTTGGCCTCGTGGATTGTCAAGGGCGATCGTTTCTTTCCAGCCTTCCTGGAAGAACTGTTCGCGGACGCATCGTGCCGTTTTTAGCTCCTCAAGCCATTTTTCTGCGACGAATCCGGCATCTTCTTGGAGTTCCGCTGAATTATCATCTACAGCTTGAAGCACTGTGGTCCATTGCTCGATGTCTGTTTCAAAATTCAGCGTCCTTCTAGACAACAATAAGTCCTGATGCTTACCCGTTTTGATGTTTACAAATGTCCACCCATCAACATCAGTCTTCCCAGCGACATCGAAGGTTTCAATGAGAATTTTGTGGCGTAGTTCGCGGGGAAGATCGTGGAAATTGGGCATTCTGGGCACCCTTTAGGTGGTAATGCCGTTTGCTGAATTTCTTCTTGTTATGTTGTTGAGTTGATGAGGAGTGGCAAGGTCAAAGACGCATTAAAGACCTATGATATGATCACGTCACGTCACTTAACATCACAACACTACCCCCTTATGCCGGGTATGGTTGCCTCCATTGATGACTTGATTGATTGAGATAACGCCAACTTTTTAATCACACCTTCTACTGGTACTAGGGTAATAGATGATGATAAAATATTGGCGAAATAATCTTCTGAATCGCTAGAAATCTATCGATCATGACCTCGACTTAAGAGTTATCGAAAAGAGCGACAAATCTGACCGGTTTTCGATTTCGCACTATCATCTTCCATCTGCCGACGCCCCATCACTTGTCAAGCATGGGCGATCACAACATCAATCTTTGTTCCCTAGTTGTTCACGGCCGTCCACAGCTCAAATATTTCTCCCCTTCAGCCTGACACTATTTGACGATCGTCCCTCCGACGAGATATTAAGTCTGTTGCTTGCAATCAAATCAGTACTTTTCCACTTTTGGCAGATTCTGTAATAGCTCGCACCTGATTCCTTGATTTCCTAGCCTTCCGGGACATCACCAGCTGCCACCCTTCACCCGTATCATCACTCACCTCCACCTCATTCAAAACACCCGTCCCCAGGCCCCTCCCAAACCCCCTCTGCGGAGAACACGGTGAAAACAACTTCCTCTTCCTAGCCCCCTCATACACATCCCTCAAATACCCAACATCATCAACAGCATAATCCCACAACCTAAAACAACCATTCTTGAAGCACTCTCCATCGCACCCATCATCATGTGCTCGGTCAGTACACCCCCAAGTCTCAGGCGGATGCTTATACCCCCACGAATCCCAAGTCACAGGCGAAGGACCCTTCCCCCACCTCCTACGCTCATAAGGATGATCTTCCACATCGTAAATCTCCGGCTTCCCTAACCCCTCCAGAAATCCATGTACCCAACTCCAAGGCGAACACCCACCCCGCGTAGCTCCAAAGATATCATTTCGTTCCCAGGGGGAGAGGATATACCATTCCTTGTTTGCCGTTTTTTCTAAGTCGCTTAACCAGGTTCTGTGAGCGTACTCGATGTCTGGGTAGATGACGGTTGTGGGGCAGATTTTGTGGAGGGTTTTTCTCCAGGTTTTTATGGCGCGGATGTGGGTTGTTACTTTGCTGTGGATGTTGCGGGCTGTGGCGTCGTAGGTTTCGATGAGGATGGCTTGGCGTAGTTCGGCGGGGAGAGTGAGGAAGTCTGTCGGCATGGTGATGACCGGGTTGGATGAGGAGACCGGTGGAAGGGAGAAGATTGATGAGTGAGGTACAGGTATTTTTCTTGGGATTTTTTTTTCCCCTTTTAGCTTTCGTGTGTCCAAAGCTTGATGTTTGACGTGACCCAAACTTTCCAATCCGAGACTACAACATCGGAATTTGGACAACACTGACTGCGGAGCAAAACCAACCATGAAGACTACCAAAACTCGATCTTGCATAAATAAGGACGAAAGGTGAAGGGAAACTGGCCTAAGAATTCGGCGCTCAGAAGTTCCTGATCAAAACCAGCAGACATTTCTATAACACAGGGGGCAGACAACAGGGAATTTCGCAAATCTGGCGCTTCGAATGGAAACGCTTGGAGAAAGGGATGATCTAGGTAAGTAGCGTACACAGATCTGGGGATCGGAACGATCCCTCCTAGACTCCATGAGATGAAATACTCGCCACGGAATTAGTGTCCTTGTTGACTGCAACTTCATCCGTTTATAGCTACTTCACGTTCATATTTCTTCCAGGGTATATGTATGTAGACGGGAATTCGTGCACCAATCATTCCAAATCCAATTCTTCTATATTCAAAGTCAAGCTCGATAATTCTCCAGTAATCGCAAAGATTGAATTGCTAGAAAGTTAACGCTTGTGTATCTGTTGACTTGTATCATCAATTGACCATTCAATCAGTTCAACCCATGGATAGACCTACTCACGGTTAGCTAGTCTAAAAGTAATTATACAAGTATCTATTTTCAAGCAGAACAGCTGAGACTCATAGAACAGACGTAAACATGAAAGGTGAGTTGTCAAGTCCTGTATTTTCACAATCATTATCATCAATGACTTGATTACAATTGAATGCATTATAGAGCTCCAACTGAAGAGGCTTCACCAGATATTGTTTATCCTTTGAGCACACTGTTCTGAAATTCCCTTCTGAAGCATTGAATTCATATGCTATCCAATCTCCAATCCCTTTTTAAATATCGATTCATGATAGCTTTTTGTCAAGCTTCAAGAAGTGACTCCCCGGAAAATTATCGATATTGCTGTGTAGGCCGCGGACTCTTTTCTTGATCATCTTATCGAGGGTATTGGTATAGAGAAAATTGCGAGTGCCCGTCCAAGCCAGAAACCGTAGATACCTTCGAATAACTAGCGTCTCTACATTAGAATATAAGAACGTCTTCATACCCGATGCCATGCTGTGACCGTCGGTCAAGTCTATTGTTGCTGTTGAAGCCATGCGATATCTTGATCCGCAACCTCCTGCAACGACAAGAAAGACCCACTGCCATCTCTCACCTCATCCCAAGACGACGGACGATGGTGACAACCAGTCTTATCCCACTCAACTCCCGATGCACCACCCACCCAGTGAGGGGCCGGTTGATGGTGCATATACTGACGAATATCGCGAATTCGACCATTTTCGTCCCACGATGAGCAGCTCTCAAGATCGGCGATTCGACCAAGGACCTCACGAGGTCTTGGATCGCCCACGAATTGCCGCATCGCCTCATGCCAGTCCGCGCTTCCTTCACCTGCGTACCACCATTTGTGGTTCTTGAGGTAGAGCACCCTGCCAACTCGAGTCCATGGCGCTGTGCCACCCCAGTAGGCAGTCCAGACCAGCGCACGATCTTCTTCGCTCATTGTGGGCTTGCCTGATGGCTCTCGAGTGCTCCACTGCTGCTCGGCAACGACCATCACTCCCTCCACCCATTTGGTATTGACGTAGTCGACGTCGAGGATTAGAGTGGGATGGATGGCGTGGAGGGTTGCAGACCACTGTTCGTTATCCAGAGCTACTCTCCACGGTGCGATTTCGTCGTGCTGGTAGCTCTCCAAGAGTATCTTTTGGCGGAGCTCGCAGGGCAGAGAGAGGAAGGTTGCTGGCGGCTTGTTTGGCTTCATGATGGCGGTGGTTTCTTTTGTTGCGGGTGTTGTAGTGGCCATCTTTGGCTTGTTGGTGATGAAGCCAGGATGGATGTGCGGATGATGGGTTGTTGTGAGAGTAGAGTCGTCGTTAGGAGTGGTGATAGAAATCTTTATACTACTTGAGCCGCTGTCAATTTCGACAAGTGTTCCCGCAACTCGCCGGGGTCCAGCTGATATAATCTTGTTCCCGCTTCAAATCACTGTACAGGTAGTCCGGACTGCTGAGAGGTTCCTCACGCATACGATTGAGATGCATCCACACCCATGCATCCACTCGCCATACGATTTCAAACTGCCAATGATGGCGAGCCAGGGCGCCTCCAGTATCACACCAATTCGGAACAACCTTTTCTTCTTCACGGCACATCTCTGCGGCGACTCCAATTTCCAGCAGTAACCAAGAACAGGAATACCCGGGGCCAAGAGATGTACCGATATCAGTCTCAAGCCAGTACCAAGAGCTATCACATCACAATTTGGACTTCGACCGGGGAGGTAGGATATTGGACAAACAGCAGATGCGTGCTCGAGAAATTCCTGTGAAAACTCGCCGGCAAACCTCTCTCGCCGTCACAACGTGAGACTGCAAAGAGGCGGAGACCCTAGGACTCCTCTGGAAACAGGAGACGAACACAGAGAACTCGCCCATCGACTCGATCTGAAGCATGATCGAATCGGCGACTATACCGGGATACGAATCACACCAATGGCGTAGAAAATCTTGACAAGTGCCGCATAAGAGTTGGGAGTCCTCTCTTCCGACCGCGTCACAACATGAAGAGCTGCGTCCATCGGATTCGACCAAGAATGAATGGAATAGTTGGTGTAATCAAGTGTCCTAATCTGGAAAGATTCCATCCAGAACATCAACCAGAAGTAAGGTCATCGAGATATTCTCGCTGACGTCGAACGGATGCAAGAAGCCGAATTCCCAAGCCCGAGCCATGTCGAACTCGTACCCTATCCAAATCCGGGGCACTTAGTAGCCAGAAAGTTTGCTGGGCGCGGACAAGACTTCGATAATGTTAAATAGTCCACGGTATGGACGTTTTTCATAGAATCTTCGAATTCGAGGACAGAAAGAGTAGGACCGAACCGTTGGGTGAAAAATGGTTTGATGTAGAACGGATTTCGAAAAAATCGTTGCAACCTTAGTTCGCTAACTGTTCAGTATTTTTATCAAATCGGATTACGGAAGCAATCATTACCTTGATTGAAAAAGCCTTACCAAGGCTGCCTTTTCACCCTGGTGTTAAGCATCCATTGCTGTTAGCTATTTCGGACCCTAGTCAATGCTCGAGATCTTGCAAGTCGAGTTCAATCTCCCCTAGAGTTGACGGCTCCAGCTCTCTGAAGACTTATTTCCTTATGTCCAGCTGAGTCCTCAAAGTGCATCATCTTCAACTATCCAGTCTTTGTCCATTTCAAACGAAGTACGCTTCAGCTTGCAATTGAAGCCAAGCTAGATCTCTACTAGCAGCCTCGCTGAGCGGAACTTGTCCTGCGCATTCCCAAACCCGACGGTCCTACCCACGCGTCGACAGTGACAACGAAATGGAGAACGTTGCGACATCTCGCCTGGTTGTCCCAGGGAGGGTGGACATGTTTGTCGACGAGTGATCCGAAGGCCTCGTTGTCGCGCTTGCCGTTCGTCTTCTCCATCTCCTCCTTCTTCTGAACCCATTCATTGCCTGCAGCAGTCTCGTACCACCACTTTCGGTTCATCAGATAGAGCTTGCGGTGGATGCGAATCCAAGGTGCCTGTCCTTCACATATGATCGTCCAAAGCGCCTCTTGGTCTTCAAGGTCGTTGCAGTGAGCAGCACCTGCGACTTTTACGGCTCTCTGGATCTCTTGAAGCTTCGCGCGCCATTTTGTTTCGGCGTACTGGATGTCGAGGAGTATCGCGCTGCAAGTAGGCCTAATGGCTGTTCTGAGTGCTGCGACTAACTCGTCGACTTTGGCTTTCTCTCCAGCGAAGGTCCATGAGCTAGTGTAGTTCTCGTAGGGGTAGGAGTGTGTGAGGATGCTTTGTCGCAGCTCACGAGCCAGCGAGAGGAAGGTTGCTGGTGGGCGTTCTTTGGCCATGTTGCTGGAAACAAATTAGCAATGGTTGCACAGTCGCTATGCCTCTGTGCTCACTATGATTTCCCCGAGGTCATTCAATGTCTAGTGCAGACAGTTGGCGAAGCTTCAGGGTTTGGCGCAGAGAGGTGTTGTTGTTGGTGAGACTAACTATGCAAAGGAAGAAATATTTATACCCTCTACTGTCAGGTAACAACCGGGCAGCGAGATCTGAGATTACACTATAGAGCAGGCCAATGCTGTACAATTGTTAGCCGCCATTAACTCGCAAGAACAACAATATCGCTGGACAAAAGGCAAGAAGTTCGATGCCAGAACTGGTCCCAAGTGCAATGCTCCCGACTTTGCATCCGCTGCTCTGCCATTCCAGCACACAAGCTGAGTGCATCTGTATGATATTGGTGAAGACAAAGGCTACTCGTCCCGTGATGCTGAATAGAATCACAGCTGCCAGGCCAAGAGGGAAGGATGGATACAGTTCAGGGTGGTGGTGGGTATGAAAAGGATGCCGTGGTCGGTGGTGGTGTCCAAACAGTCGCTGGGTCCAAGATAAGGCCCCTGTCGTTTGGTGAGTGGGTCTGCAACCACCCTGGAAGCTCCTCTCCTACTGTGTCAGCTTTCCTGCACATCGACATCTACCTTACCACCAAACAATTTCCTATCACCACGCGCCTGCTTATCCTTTGTGAGACTCAAGCCACCAGGACAAGGAAGTCCAGGACTACAAACCAATAGCTGCCCTGCCATGCCCTGCCGGTGCGAATTCGGAAACTGTGCGGCCTCATGCTCCGCCCTCAATGACAGCAGTTGGCTGGCACATATACTCCTTTATCATGCTATCGACTCAGCCTCATCACTGTTATGATATGAACAGGCAGGAGAAATGAGTCCATCATCTTCCTTCTTCAACTCGCACTCTCCCATCTTTGTCTATCTACTGCAATATTCATTCTGTTCAATTCATGATTTCTTTATTTGGTAATGAGACGGCAGCTGCGCCACAATGGCACTCGGAGTCGAATCAACGAGGAACCTTCAGCATCTTACTATCCTGTCTCGTTACCCTTTTCTTGTGCGTTTGGACTGCCCTGCATATTAACATTGTCCCACCTTTGGACCGCGGCAAGCAATTAACGCCACCATCATGGATTTTCTCGAAGCGTATCTGGATAAAGTCTGGTTGGTTGCTCTTGGGCATTTTTACGCCCGAAATTGTGGGTACACTACCTCGTCCTGTCGAATTGACGTCTCCTTCTAGAGGACTGACTAAGATAAAGGTCGCGTTAAGTGCTTGGCAACAGCGTCTGCAGGCTGCAGCTATCACCACAGCCGCTCAGAAATCTTTTAGCATAAAACGTGATACAAAATGGTATCGTAGTCTTCGAGCTGTCTCTCGAGATGAGCAGACAGAGACGTTAGAAGAGGTATGATCACTCTTGTCGTCTCAGCCAGTGCGGTCCAAAGAAGGACTGAAAGCCCACAGAGATCCAGAGAATCATAGAGGCTGATATTGGCAGTAGGCTGAATCACGAGAGACAATCCCCCGGGAATGGACAAACGTCCACAGCTTCTACACAGTCATGGGAGGCTTCGTCATTGACACCCACGGATCAGAGAAGCAGATCTTTCCTGGAGGGGAGGAAAGGCTTACTTTGACCCCGGCTGGAATGGTCTTCCTGATGCAGAACGACCCCACCTGCATTCCTGACATGACCACAGCGGAAATCAACGACAAAAGTAAAGGCGATGGCATTGCAAAAGTCCTAGTGTGCATTCAAGCTGGGTGGTTCTGTGCCCAGTCGATTGCACGACTTAGCAAAGGATACTCAATCAGCCTACTGGAATTAAACACATTGGGCCATACCTTGTGTGCGTTTCTCATCTACTGCCTTTGGTGGGACAAGCCTCTGGATGTCATCACGCCTACATTTATACGAACTCATCGAGTTCACGCCATCGCAGCGCTCATGGCTATTCACTCGAAGACCTCGTCGTCGCAATCCTGGAGGGATGGGTACAGAATCACTCTAGATCCAGAAGCTGTATCTCAGGTCTTTATTCAAGGAGTCACCGAGCTGGAACCTGGTCACACATTGTATCGATTCACAAAAACCGCAAAAAGCTCCGGAGAAACTTGTAATAAATCACTTCCAAGCAGTATCCAAAATGCCCACAGCAGCCTTGAATTGGCATCCCAGGCATTGCTAAAATACGATCTACTTCCAGTGACCATGAGGAAGGCGTTCAAGCTTAAACAGCTAGGTTTCGCCCGAACTCTGGGTACAGTGCTCTTGAAGCAAAGAAATCGCAACCTGTTTCGCGACAAATCTTTACAGATCCACAAATCAAAACTTTCTCAACGAGATCAGTCTGTAGATGTCTTGGCTGGCATGACCTTTTCTGCAATGCTCTACGGCGGGCTGCATCTATTGGCTTGGAATGCACCTTTCCGGAATGATACGTGGAAACTCCTGTGGCGAATCTCGGCCGTGACCGTCACATGTTCTGGACTCTTTGTGGCTCTCCTGATTCTTTCGGGTGCACTGGGCGCCATCCTCAGCACGAAGATGCCCTCCAAATCGTTCAAACTTCCTATCTTGAAAAAGATCCGGTCGCTTGTTATTATTTTCGGTCTCGTTTCCATAGCTCTCTTATTCGGGATTGGACTTTTGCTTTATGTTTTCTCGCGCGTTTATCTTGTTATGGAGTGTTTTCTTTCACTTCCGTACCTTCCGCAAACAGCTTTTGTCGTCCCCTCTTGGTCAAAATGGTTTACACATATTGGAAATTAGTTGATCAATTCTCTCGATTTTTGTATTTACTTCTGTCAATACAAGATATTTCTTCTCCTAGGCTGCACGTCTAGAAGTTAATCTTAATTTGTTTACCAAGAAATCAGTAATAGCTAGGATTACAGGCCACTCTGGCCGATGAGTAGTACGGCCTTTGGTTGTTCCTATCATTAACGCGCTCTCGTTTTGCAATCTCTCAAACCTAGATCAATATCGATAGAATTCTAACGTAATTAAAATTGCCAGAAGCCTATCAACATTTAACTGAACTGAAGGAGTAACTGTCCACAATAACTATAGTCCCACTCATTCAATACAACCCCCAAAACCTTGCAAAACAGTCTTTTATCCTAGAAAATAAACCAGGCGCATCTCCAGAAGCCGCGGCAATTTCAGCATCAACAAGTTCCCTCTGATACTCATTCTCAGTCCTCACAATCCAAGCAATATCCCCATCAACAGCATCCAGCAACCGCTCCCAAGTCGATGGGTGATGGCTCCTACTGTTTTCTTTCCACACAATCCTCGATGGACCCTGTCTCCACCATTTCACCACATATTCAACATATGTCCGAGGCGGGCCGCCCTGTTTATCCCATGGTGGATGTGCGGCATATTCTGTTCCTCGAATGAAACTGCTATCCTTGCTTATTTTGCTGTGGTACCAATTTCGGTTATACAGGTATAATTTTCTATGGATACGTCTCCACGGTTCTTCGCTGGTTTGGGTCAAAGTCCAGATTGCTTTTCTGTCGGTTTCGCTCAGGGAGGACCATTTTTGGGGTTGAGGGTGGGGTAGGTATGTTGGCGGGAGGCGTTCGACTTCTTGTAGCCATTTGGTTTTGATGTAGTCCACGTCGTCTATTATGTTGTCGTTGACTGAGTGGAGTGTTTTCACCCACGTGTTTATGTTGGTTTTGTGTCTGGTTTGGAGCCAGGTTCTACCTGTGTCTGTTGGGTCGTTCCAGCGTTGGATTGCTTCGGTGCTTTGGATGTGGTAAGTGCGGATTAGGATGTCTTGCCGCAGTTCAGAAGGGAGAGTGAGGAAACTCGTTTGTGATTTTGGTGTTTCCGTTTCGGTTTTCAGACTCTCGGTTTGAGATCGGTCTTGATGATCTTTTGGCAAATTTGGGAATTGTATTTCTAGAAATTCGTCACGGATCATGTTTGATGGGGAAGTTGATTTCGGGCTGGGATTGGGATTATTGTCGAAAGAGGAGAGTGGTGTATCTGTTTCAGATGAAGAAATTGGTAATGGAAGGGTAAGAGAGGAATCACGGTCAGTTTATCTACTCTCTTGAACCTGTTGTGGATATGACAATGAATTCTTAAGATCTTCTAAAGATTTGTTCTACCCAGCTAAATATTCACAGGCCGTTCGCGTTGTTTCCCGATCACCTCTCTTCTTCGGAAGCTCAACGTGTCTTCGACCCGGTATATCGTTAGAACGTTACATGGGCTGCGGTCACAGTGGACTCCTAGAAGCAGGTCAGTAGCGTAGCGACTTCTGCTGTAATATTGGTCTTTCCACTAATGGCAGCTAGGCCGATACCTTGTTATTGCTGCGTTGATAGTGGCCTTGGTTTTGATCTCACTAAGTATCTATTTAGAAGCGAGAGAAAATAGTGTACCCAAGTGCCAATACTGCGGCAATGATGAGTATTAATAACGCTCTCCTACGAACAGGCTAACTTTGAAAGCTCTTTGATGAGACAGTATTTTAATACTACAACCTCACTGAGTCTCTTAAACTTGACTTGTGAACAAACTCGTAGTGGAAGTCTCATTCATCTCTTATCAATCCAAATGTTTCCCGGGAGTCTTTTGCAGTAGTTGTAGCGTGAGTTGTTCCTGCTCTTCAAACTATATGACCATCAATTCAGTGAAATACTTGATTAGGCTTGCCCGATCGTAGCCAGTAAGAGATGACGCTACCATCTTACTCCATCACTATAGTCCAAGAGGTATGGAAAGCTGAGAAAGTTATCTAACCATCTTCAGAGTGGACGCGTACTAGTACTACATCTATTATGCACTGATATAATGTCAGTAAATAATAGGATCAAAGGGAAGGAATTTTCAAACGTGGAGTAAATCTCAATACTTGACTCGGAAGCTCATAATGAAAATCAACGGAAGAAGAAAAATTGGTCTCACTTGTTAAACCCTGATTAGATACTTTGCTCTAATACTTCATATCAAGCTATTTTCGGCGTCTAATATATCCGCCCTTCTACAATGTCAGACCATCGTCGAAGCAAATATAGGCGTCTAACCCCTTCCCTTCATGCTTCCATGTTGCAAGCCCTCCCTTCCCTCACGCATCACCTACTTATTTCTCAATCCATTTCTTAGCCACATAAATAACATCATCCTGTAGCGCAGGATGTACGCGACCGAGGGCTTCAACCATCCACGATTCCAATACATTAGCGTCAGCATAGAACGGAAGAAAGCCCGTCCAAGTGCCAAAATAATGCATTAGGATTTTCTGTCGGAGTTCGTGTGGGAGGGTGAGGAAGGATGTTGTCTTTGTCGTGTTGGTGTTGTTATTGTTATTGGCGGCTGAATGTGAGATTGTGCTATGGTAATCATTAGGTAAGGAAGTATAGTTCGGGTACATCATAATACCTAACGAGACGTTGGCGTTTCCCATCCTGTGGGCTTGCCAGCTCATCGGTAGTGTGTTTGCGGGCGTCTATGGAGGTATCAGCAAACAGAGTAACTGCAACAAGGGGATGAATCTTACGTTCGGGCATCTCGAGAGCAAGTAAGCCCTTGACAGGGCTTGTAAAACTTTCTAGCGCCTTTTCAGCTTCCTTGGCTGTGAGGGTGCTGAAGATTTGGTTGCTTTGCTACGAGTACAAGTTTGGTGTTCATATGGAAGAACAGCCGAGTCTTTTGTAATATAACAATCGATATTAAGGCTTTCGCATCGACGACCAAGCCTCGTAAATTTTGTAGTGGGCAAATCTCGTGACATCAAAATGCGAAGCTTTCGATGGCGTATTTGTACGAGTCTTCAGAGCAAAAAACATCAGTGGACGTTACAAGTGAAGTACCAGGGCCAGACTTACTTTACGAAATTCGAGCTACTGTACAGAATTGATATCTCGCACAAAAAAGAACTCTGGATCTGAAAGAAAGCCTGTATTTACCACTCGAAGAGCACCCCATCCGATCCAGCGGTAGCAGCCTCTCATTCTAGCCAGCTTTCTGTTGTTCTCTTCTTCAATTGTTCAAGAAAGACAGTAAGAACTCAGAATAGCGCGATTTCAGAGCTCGTTTTGACTTCATGATCAAGTTTCCGCCTCCTCCCTTGGATTTAATCTTGTGTTGCTCTTCCAGATATCGTAGAGCTCGACGCTAGAAGGGAAGGAAAAACTAAAAAGGCCGAATGCAAGGGTAACTTGAAAGCTCACAACTGCCCATTGAACGACATCCGAACCCGACGTTCTAATCATATCGTTCCCACTTCATTCAGATGGGCAAGGAAGAATTCCCAACTGGGGATTTACGGACACTTTTCCTGTAGATGTCTCACTTCTCCTCACTGTCATCAATCTCTTTCAACCACTGTACCTCCACATAATCAACATCGGCCGCAATATCTGAGGCAACACGTCGTAAAGAGCGGACCCAGTTTTTAACCCAGTGCTCCTTCCACCCCCTGCAACTGACGAAGTCCTCAAAGTTATAATTTAGGGATAGTAGTAGTATAGCCTGTCGAAGTTCGCGAGGAAGGGAGAGGAAGTCGGTCGGCATCGTTGTACGTGTCGATGGTTCTGTAACGTGTCAGCCGGTCGTGAATATAAAGATGTGACTTGGAGGAGTCGTACCCCTTGCTTCGTGGACGATGTTGGAAAAGGCTGCTGTCACAGCTGCACAGCTTTAGCAAAGGAATACTATACTATTTTTGTCAGCAACTGAAAATCCGTATTTCGAATGGTGGCGCCTTAATACGTATGGTGGGAAGCGGTATCAGTGTAGTGCACCAGCTTCAATGACAGTTGTTGTTGTTGCTGAGGCAGAGTTGATTGCTGTGCACCAGCTTCAATGACAGCCAGCGCTTGTTATTGTTTAGGTAGAGTTGATTTTTTGTCTTTGTGTTGTAGATTTGATTGTTTGTCTCTGTGTTGTAGATAGCTTGATTGCCAAGAAAGTCGTGATCTGGTAGATGACATCGCTTCGATTGACCTGGCCTGGCCTACAATGACGCAGCGAAATCTCTCCATAACACTCCCATCTTACAGCTTTCCCCCCGTCGTAAAGCTGCCATTTCATTACCCTTCCAACCATCTCCAAGTAGAGAGAGTGTGCCGCTGCATTCGACCGTCTGTCTACCAACAGCCAACATGGATACACTTACCAGAGCTTGTCACCATAGATGCCATTTCCAGAGTGGCGATGGAAGTCAAGAAGTTCCATGACGGAGGTGAGGACTTCGGCGTGTGTTCATGCCAAAAGCCATATCCAAATTGCTGCACAACTCTATTCCACCCCTCAATCTCAGTCTCAATCTCCACCCCTCTCTCTTTCTCTCTTCCCCGGCCTCCCTCCTACCCCCAACTCCACCATCTTCCCAGCGAGTTGAACGCTTTTTGTGATTACGTCAGTGTATATTCGTGTTGCAGTTATTGACTCCTCTGTCCGGTTTCGCCAGTATGGTTTCCGAAACACTCATCCCCCGAAAAATGTATTCCTAAGATAATGATCAGTATCTCCCATCTCCATAAAGCTGGTATAGCAAGCAACCCAATAATATCTCCATCTCAGCTATAGGTATACAAAACACCCAAAAGCAATCCATCATCATCAATCCTCCACCCCATCCCCCAAGAAACCCAAGATCAAACATGTCCAAAAGCAACCCAGAAAGAACATACCTACCTACCTACCTCATAAACACCAATCTCCACTCCCTCCCTCACAACAATACCTCCAACTCAATAAACGACCAAGCAGCAATCCCAGCCTAACTATAGTTTAGTGGGTGCCCTCATCACAAGAACAAACCTTCATAATACCTACGTTTGGGCATACAATAGATGCAACGAATAAACCAAAGATGCCATTGATCAAAGTCTGTCCGCACTGTCCAAACCAAACCAACGCACACAATCCATTCGCGCTCACCCAAAAAAAGCCCAATCTACTCATATCCAATCCAATCCAAAGCGCATATCCACTTTATACCAACTCTTTCCACATACACACCATCCCCTCCTCCCCAATTCCCCAATTCCGTCCATCCATCCAAACAAACCCCTCCTTCACTTAAACTCCCAACTCGGAAACCTTCCCAACTCCGCCTCCCCCTTCCTCTCCAACGTCAACCTCTGATACGGACTACTCTGCGGATCACAATACAACCCCTCGACAGCACCATCCCCCCTCCTCATACAAACATAATAAAATCCACTAATCGTCAACCCCGTAAACCCATCCGGCATCTCCACAGCCTCATAAAAGTCCACCGCGTCCCTCGCCTCAATACCGGCTGTACCCGACGAACCGTAAACATGCACCCTCTCTCCACCTGAGGAAAGGTGAGTTTTAACAGGGGAATCGCGGACAAAACAGCGTTCTTTCCAACGCATGAGGATGTAAGATTGGGAGAGATGTTCAAGGTACCCCTTAGACGTGAGACGACCAATCAATTCCTCGTCTGTGAAATCTTTGAAAGGTTCAAGTTTGCGCCAGTACGTGGCGTCGTTATCAAGACTGCTCTTGAAACTCTCAGTCTTGAACGTGAAGTTTTTGAAATCCAGAATCTCGCCTTCGAGATACGTCGTTATACTTTTTCGCTCTTCCTTCTTCGGAGACGGGGCAGGTATACTGTGTAGCTGATTGTGATCAATACCGGTCGTGGGCCAAATGTCATCGGCCAGGTTTGTAAGGAATTCTGAAACTGCTGGCCCCTGAGAGGGAACATCGTATGCTTCCATGGTTGCGGCCAATGTCATTCTCTCATAATCCACTGCATGAATTCTGACTTTCACGGGCCAAAAGTCGGCCTTTATCGAACCAACCGGTAGTCGAGACGGACGCGTTCGTTGAGCATGTGGCGGTATTGAGCCAGAAGAAGCCCACTGACGCGACACTTCGTCCAGAGTGAATAGAGGTTGGTACTCCCGCCGCGTTGAATTAGCAGACTCCGAGGCTCGCCATTCCGTTTCCCATCGTGATATCGGTTGATGACTCGACAAAAAGTCTCCTGGCGTGTGCGCTCTTTGCTGGCCCTCAAAGACAGCCCCAGGCACGAGAAGCGATGTCTCATGCGTGGGAGGGAGGGAGTATACATCGAGCAGAAAATCGTCATGAGTGTCCATAAAATTCTCCTTCGTAGCGAGATGAAAGTCCACAGCTTGCATAAAACCATCCTCTTCCGTCCTGGAATAACGAAGATTGGCCAAGTACTTCACAGTCGAAGGCAGCCAATTCGATCTGTCCGACGGCTCAGGCGTGGGGTCTTGCAGTATTGCCCTCCGTATTCGAGGTCGAGGATCTGACTGATGGGCGGATGTCGGCATCTCCCCTATCCTTCGTGATAGTTGTTCCGCCGCTCTATTCTCCTCAAGTCTCGTCCTAGCCTCCTCGGCTTCAATTGCCTGTCGCTCAGATCTATCCATAATATACCTCTCCATATGCTGCGCCGACCTTGCTGAGAAGCGTGGATGTCTGCGAATAGCCTGCAACGTCGCCGCCGACCTCAGACTCGACTCATTCCTCGCCGTCCCGGGCGGCGCCGTACTCGAAAACCTCGTCGCATGCACCCGACTCCTTCTTTCCCTCTCCTGATCCAACTCCGTCTGCGCAAGTACCCTCAAAACCTCAGGATGAGCAGTAGGTTGCTGCCTCCTCAATTCCCTCTGTATAGCCTGCAAATCCGCCTCTTCACTGCCCCCGTTCTCCTCACCCTCACTCCCAGGACTCCAATCATACAGCGAATTATGACTGGGGACCCGATCACCATAAGCAGGGTCATGCAACCGGTTCAGCCTCGCAAGAACACGCTGTAACCGATCTCTCTGCACCCGATCCCTCCTCGCGCGATCATTGCTACTCATCCTCTGACTTCTATCCCTGTCTTCGAGGAACTCTCTGTCTGCGTTCTGCGCCCTCCATTCGTCTTGCGGGTCAATCTGCGTGCGCAGAAAACTGATGTTGGCCTCGTTGGCTTCGTCCTCGGCGGTGTGGTTGGTGGTAAGCGTGGCTGCCAGATCGGGGACGGGTATCGCTTCGATTTGGCGGATCGCGGTGAGGTAGGTCGTATGTTCGCTGTTGTTGTTGTTTTGGGGAGAAGAAGGACTGTCTTGCCTCTGTTCCATGTGAAATGTTGCTCTGATGGTTATGCGCTGCGTTGCGTCTGGTTTGGATTGGTTAGAGCCCGCGTGCGGTTTGGAGTGGTTGATCCCTCGTCTGATGCGAATCGGTTAGATCGCTCGTCTGATCTATCTTCGAGTCTCGCAGTCGGGTTGCAAACGAGTTAAGTCAAGTCCAGTCAAGTCCAGTCCAGTCTCAGCGGCCAGGTGCAGTGCAGCAAGCAAGCAGGAAGGCAGGGTCATTAAGCGGGCGGGGGTGCACCTCAGCAGATATTCTATCGCAGCGGAAGGACTCAATCACAAACCCACAAGGTAGCTAACTAACAACATGATAGCATCTACGCAACAAGAGTGAGTAAGTGCGTAAGTACCTTCAATTAACAACAAAATCAATAAATCAAGTCCATGCTATCTACCTCCCCAATAACCACGGCTATCTACTCAGGCCCATACCCTCATACAAAAACCACAGCACTATAAACCAGGCGGCCTTGTTTTAGAATAGAACAAAACACCCGATAGTAGAGCCTCCCCTCCCGCCCGAAGCCCCACCTCACCACCCAAAAGAAACCTCACCTAAACACAAACCAAAGAACCTCATCCTTGGCAATCCTCACCTCACCAAGACCCAAAATCCAACGACTCCATCTTCACAGCTACAGCTATAGCTACAGAAATCCTCCCGTCTATTATTCGCGGGAGACTATACAAATATAAACCCTACCCAAAAAATCTTATCTTACCTCAATACAAATCGAAGAACCGTACTCTTGGCAAACCTTACCTCACCTTACCGGAACCTAGAATCTAAAATCCAACGACTCTATCTCTATAGTTATAGCTATAGCCAAAGAAACTCTCCTATTTATTATTCGCGGGATACTATACTATACAAACACCTCAACATCCCAAACGTAAGAAAAGTTTTATCTTGGATTACTATATACTATCTTCAATTCAGTAAGTACCTAAATATTACCGACGAGAGAAGAGTCTTCCTACGCCTATAGTATATATATATCAAATTCACCCGAGTAGAACTAGGAACGGATAGAACTATAGAAAGGGCAAAACTCAAAGTTATATAATTACTACAACTATACTAGCAACTACAATCACAACTACAACTACTACAAGCATCCTAAAAGGCAAAGACAAAGCAGTAAGAAAGCAACGACAATAAATCATTGACGTTTAGTTTAGTTTAGTTTAGTTATTTGTTTGTTTATATAAGTTCTTCCCAGATGAGATTAAATTTTACAAAATACAAAAATGGAGAGGAAGGGACCAGCCCTCTTCCAACGACATGGGGGGAAAAGCCAGAAAGGAAAATTCCAGTTTTTTCCCCCAAATCGGGGTTTTTTTTTTTGAGATGGATGCGTTGTATTGATATGGAGCCCAGCTCCATCGTGCCCAGAGTGTAATAGGATGGGTACCCTAAACCCCACAAAAATTGATCCCAAGAAGATGTAAAGGTAAGAGGGAGAGATCAAAGTCCACACACAATGGTGCTTTCTGCAAGCAGGAAGACTTTCTACCAAAAGTGGACAGACACCATCCGCCACGGACGGATGGCCTGCAGGACTTGACCGCCTCTTACCTCCAATCCTTGTTTCCATGAACCCGATTTGTGGGGCGGGGAAAACATGACACGGCATCACGGATGCCCTTGTACATGATTCCCAGTCGCTGCTAGATGGTCCCAGCCGACACGCAGTGTCGGACCCAGCGAGAAAGAACGCCCATATCCGGGAGTCGAAAGAGATGCTGCAATCTCCGTCGTAATCCGACTCCCGAAAGGTGAAGGCGTTCCAGCATGACGACATTCAGTGAGAGAAGAAAAGAAGAGTACAGCAAGGTGTCCGCCCTCTTCATGGCCGTGAGGCTCTGTGCTCTAGTGTAATGCGACCAGGCCAGTAGTATGCAAAATCCAAAACAAAAAAAAAATCCAAAAACTCGCTCGCTAAAATAATCAATCAAGGACGACAAAGGGGAAAAACAGAGAGGTATCCAAAAGGAAAAGTGTGCCGAAGAACCGGTGGTATGCTGCCCGCTCGCCGAAGTGCCGTGATGAAACGCCGTCCCAGATGCATGATGTGTGTAAGCTGACATCAATCGTACAACATCGCTTTTCTTGTCTCGTGAAGTGTCGCAAAGTCTATGCGTGTCGCCGCAGAATGGGTATAAAAATTGCGTAATGAGAACTCAACCGAAGAGCCAGTCGTCGGATCGTCTGAGAAGAGAAAGCTGTACGAGTCTATAGCACTGATGCATACTGCGGTGCGAAGTTGTTGTAACTCCAGGCGAAGCCTCCAAAATCACTTGCTGCACTTGAACCGCAGTTGGCAAGTGGCATTGGCAGTGGCAACGAAAGCGATGATGTAGAGAAAGGCGACGGCGTGGAGTATGGCATCGAGCAAGGCATGGCGAGCGAGACGGTGGTCTGAGGCGGTGTGTAGTATTCGGCAGACGAGCAGTAAGGCTGGCTGAATGAAGGTGTCGGTGAAGGCAATTGCTGCACGTTGTCCATCGTAGCCCAGAAGCTCGGTGTTCCATCACTGCATGAAGCGACAGTGGGGCTTGGTGTCGAAGAAAGAACTCTCCAAGCGTCAACTGGAGGTTGTGGAGCCATCGGCTGGGACGGAACCCACCAGTTACCTCCATTGTTTGAGCTTGGGAGAAGTGGAGCCGGTCGTACGACGTCGACAATTCTCGGTGGCGGTGGAAGCAAGGGGTGGAAGAGCTGGAGAATAGCGTTCTTGACATCCTCACTTCGACCATCGAGCAGTTCACCGGCACCATCTTCCTCCAATCCTTCGAGGGCGCGCATACCAGTTCGGAAGACAAAGCGGTTGATTGCTTGGACGAATTCCTCCTGCAACTTCTTCAACTGAACCTCCTTCTCAGCCCAACTCCAGGTGCTCGCCGACACGTCGACCGAGTAGATATCCTTGTGGTACTTGATCAGGTCCTCAATGGTCTCTGGTGTAAGCTTGAATGCAACCTCATGTTGTGATACCATGTCGACATGCACGACATATGCTTCGACGTGGATGAACTGATAGTTGAACATGGCTTCGACCAGGGGGTTTGAGTCCTTGGTGAGTTCCGAGTCGGGCTTCTTGGGTAGCATGACTGAGCATAGTGCCCAGATAGCGGCGGGGCCGGAGAGGGTTTCTGTGAGACATCGGTAATGTTGTGGGACGCTGTTCAACGGGCGCTTGATCCGATTTATCCTTTTGAGAGTCTGAGTTAACCAAGGTTCGACCTTTGAGTTGAGAACGATAGTCGGTGCGGACCGTGGCGCAAAGGCCGCGGCCGAAGCAGGGAGTAGATTTATCACCATTGTGGTGTGGATGTGGGTGTGGATGGGTAAGTGGGAAAGGAAGAGAATTAGCGAGAGCGTGATGCTTGATCGGACGCGAAACAAAGTGAATGAATTTGGTAAGAATTAGGACGGTCCCAGCGAGGGAAGTAATGTGCACGTCTGATTTGGTGGAGGGGAAAAGAGGATGGGACGAATGAGAAGCGGATTGGGAGGTGGTAGGAGGGTGAGAGGTGGGTAACAAGTAGGCTAGGCTGTGGGTGATGACCATCTTTTGTAGAAGAGGCGAGGCGAGGCGGTCGCAACGGCCAGAGGGTTCGGTCGCCATGCCATGCCATGCCATGCGAAAGTCGTGCCGAATCTGCACGATGCACCCAGCCCCAAAAAGAGCCCCCCCGCTGCTGCGCATCAGTCTGTCCAACCTGCATAATTTGTATGCAGCTAAATATTGATCGTAGCTGAGTGCCCGACGCGTCTGTGAGCTGCCTCGCGCATGTAGCCCTGGGTTGCCCGACAGGTCATCCTGGAGAGATGAGATACTGCATAAGGCGCCAACCCCAGGGAACCCATCGCCTTGACGGAGATGAGAGCTCAAAAGCAACACGAGGGCGCCTGTATCCAGACTCTGTATCTTCCATTATTGCCCGAACGAGAAAGCTGCTGTATCTGATCCATCAGGCCTTGCTCCCGCGTACAGCCGGGCTTTGCCGAAGCACAACCTGATGATTACCTATTCAAAGAGACGGCGCTGAAGAGTGATGGTGGCTAGAGAGTGCCTGTAGAGTCTTGACGATACTTGCAACTGGAAGCCTCTTCCATATGCTCGTCACCTGAGCCCGCGCCATCTTCGTCGTTCAAGACCTCCAGCAGGCAGCACGTTTTCGGCAAGATGCATATGTCGAGTGAGGCCCAACGGGGATTTACCTCAATCGGGGTAGCCGGGAATCCAAGGGCATTTCTCATGGCACGAGAGCCAGAAGGATGGAGGGACGTGAGAGGCAGAAGGATGGAGGGATGTGAGAGGCAGAAGGGTGGAGGGAAGTCAGGAATCAGTGTGTCGTGGTTGTGAGTGGTGAGACCGAATTACGACGCTATGTTGCGCACAGCTCTCCTCGCCAATCGCCCTGCGAGATGCAGCCAAGCATTCCTGGGCTAGAGAGAGCCAGTCCAGGATGTCATCAGACTTATTACTAAAGAATCAAGATGGGGCGGAGACTTTTCCCTCCACTTATTAGCACTACTGCTGCATCTTCTTAGTACGGCACATTGTTCCGTCAAGCTTTCCAGAACAATAAATTCGATAAATTACGAACATCAAGGACGATGGTAGTCGCCGAAGAAAGATCGACGTGCAGAGAGAGTCTGAGTGTTTTCGGAGGGAGCGAGAAGCGAGAAATCATCAAGCATCAGGATAGAGTGCTGGTACCTAGGTAGAGTGCTGGTTCCAAGTGGCTGTGTGCAGTCAAACTCGCCACAGAGATTGAATGCCCAACATGTGATCAATGCGACCTCTCTCGGTCATGCCGAGTCCGACTGGCGATTTAATTATCCGCTGCGAACTTGACGTCTTGTTGTAGAGCGTTTTTCTCCAACGAGTACCTCAACCGCGCGAAGCGGAAGCGAAGCAAACGGGTTTCAGCCCTTCTCCTAGCCACAGTACAACGGTCGGGAGAACAATCGAGTGGTGAGCTCTGCTTCAACTCAAAACGCTTGCCTCTCTCCATGCAAAAGCTGTGGCGACAGCAAGCTCCGAAGACGTGGCTGCAGACAGCCTCACTTGATCGATGTTGCTTTGACATGGGAGCATGGACATTCTTTTTCCCCATCAGATGGGAACTTGACAGGCGAGGACTTCCTTGCATGAAGTTCCTGTTTTCAGCTGAGCATGGGTTGTCCAACAACGGGAACAGATGGATCCTTTGCGAAACACCTCAACCTCCACCCTCAGAATCTATATCCATCTCGACAATCCTTCCATTCTCCGGACAGATCCTCGAGCATCCCAGGTGCGCGTGTGGGGGAACATTGTGCTCCCTTGGTAGTATGTGTTTCATCGCATGCAAACTGCAGATATGACTCCCCTTTGCAGTAGTCTGTATGTCGAAATGAGTCACCAAATACGTCGCGTTCAATAACCCAGACCTGCAACATTAAAGCTCCCATTATCGTGGTATTTTCGCGTTCGTTCTTCATGCCCTACGCTGTGTTCCCTCGACGATGTGACAATAATCAAACATGTCGATGATCTGGCCGTCTATTTTGGGCAGATGCTCGCGCAGTTTGTATTATATTGCCTTTTTATCAACCGAATGCTATGCATTATACATGGGAATAATGTGGCTGTGCTGTGATCAGTCTTCTATTCGGCGGATTGACCGATCATCCATTCTTCCACTTCACTGTTATTTCCCTCTACCATTAGTAGGCAGCTATGAATGGTCAGCGGGGTGTCCGTCCAAAGCCTTGAACCCGAGCTGTGCATATTCCGAAACAGACAGGTCGATCAATAGGCTTTGTTGGCAGCCTGCCTATGGCACTTGGAAAGCAACATGGAAATGGAAAATACTGAAACTGGACGAAGATGACTCCGAGGTGCAGGCCATCGAAGCTTGAGACGTGGGGTTATTAGTGATGAAGTCCAGGCGAAAGGACGCGACAATTGACGTGTTGTTGTCGCTTGGTGAAGCCTCTTTCCACGTCCATGGAAAGCATCATGCAGCCTCGCTTCACACATCTCTCGACCTCTCGGAGCAGCTCCGTCAACCCATCTCTCATTCGTTGGTCCAAATTTCAAACTCCTCCATTTCTCATGCGCGTTGCCACAAAATTCAATCACAAGACGGGAACAGCCCCTATTTCGATAGGGAGCATCAAGACTGGAAATGAGCTTTTCAAGCCCGCAGGATTTGCTTCTCTACCAGCCTGGTCCAATACTCATGACTAAAAATTTCATTTGCTGGTATCGATGCTTGCTGAGGCTGTGGGAGACTGGCGCGGCCTGTAAGTATACGACCAGGGGAATGAAGTGTTTCGTTGTGCATATATCATGTCATACGTTTTGTAGTCATGACGGAGTGCTCTGCCTCAGTACCATCAGATCAGATCATTTCATTAAACGACGCAGAATTGGCAGGTCGCATTCTCTTTGAGTACGAACGAGAGCAGGATTCCAAAGTCAGAATGATCATCTCTTTTGTCATCCTTGAACAGTCAACTAGAGTTACCCAAGAGAGCCCAGCACACTCATAACTGGCAAAGCATCTACTTCTATGCGTCCTTCCGGTATGGTCGCTTTTATCTAACATAGTTGCTTCTTATGGTGACCTTTACTAATTTTACACAGGGCGTTTAACTACCTCTAGAGCATCCTTTCGTTCATCCTCTCTTCTATCAGACCTATGATACATCCGAAGGCAATACCGATTGACAGCAATGGCTTCCAACAGTCTTGTCATACCTAAGGTCCTTAGAGAGCTAAGCATGCTCAAGCCTAAGCGGCAAAGGATGAATGAGATGGATACATGACGTTTACTCGATTTGATCCAGGCACAATCAGTGGCAGATAGCAATAGTAAAGTTCATTTATTAGCAAGACTTATGATTATATACAATTCTGATGGAAGTGATGGTTACAGTGATTGAGCCTCCATCACCAGGTTTCCAAATCTGATCAAACGGCAAGCTCTTCGAGTCCCGATGCATCCTCCAAAGAGCAGCGACATGTCTTCTAGTTCCTCCAGGTTGATGTCAAGTTTCTGCGCGGCCTGGTAGATGTAGTCAAGATGGTTGTCCTCTATAATACACTCGTTCCGGACCAAAACCCTTACGACCATGTCTCTCTCTGAAGGAGTTCTGCAAAAGTTGTAAGTTTGCGCCCACTGAACTCGACAGGAGCGACAGCACCGTCATCAGAGACATCGCTTGCGACGTCGATGAAGGTGTCATCGCCATCCTGCTCAGTAGCTTCGTTCTGGAGCGGGCCTCTAGACATGACAGTCCATGCTTCTTCATTCTCTCCATCCGCTAGGAAATCTTCGTTCAAACGCGGTTCACCCAAGTCTTTGAGTATGTCAGCAGTATCGACAATTTCAATGTCGATAGCCTCGCTCTTCTCTTCCTCTCTTTCCATATCGCTCTCGTAATCTGCTTGCAGATCCTCGTAAACATACGTCTCGTTCAGATCCTCGGCGGCGGAACATTGGTCGTCGATTTCATCCTCACAGTCCTGGCTACCAATGCTGGCGACATCACTATCCTCAGCATCTTCCTCCCACATCATCGCTTCCAACCCCTTACGCAAACCCTCATTCTCCAGCTTCAACACTTCAATCTTGTGATACTGCCCACTAACTTCAGCCCGCAATTCGTCGATTGAACGGTCTTTGGACGCGATCAACTTCTCGAGCTGCTTGCTGAGTTCATCCCTCTTTTGCAAAATCTCTACGACCTTATCGTGCTCTTCTCTTCGCTTGTCGGAAATGGCTTTCGCGGTACTGCGCTCACCCTTGAGTTTCTCAATTTCATCCCGGCTCGACTTCAGCATCGCCAAATACTTATCCTCCACGGCCTTACTCGTCTTCTCCAATCTGGAGAACTCGGAGCTAATCGTTGTATGAAGCTCATCCTTTCGCTTGATACCAGCCTGAAGGCACCTAATCTTCTCCGTGAAGTCTTCCCTCATCTCATCAATCCTGTCCTCCTTCTCGCAGAGAGCGGTCCCAGATCGCTTCTTGTGCTCTTCCAGATTCTCCCACAAGTCAAGATGTCTACTCGTCAAATCGGCGCTGGCTACTTTCCATGCCTCATCGAGTTCGCTGTACTGTGTTCGCAAACCGAAGAGGAGCGAGTTTTTACGCGTATTCTCTTTATCGAGGATGGCATGATCTGCTCTGAGCGAGGCAATCATTTTGCCTTTGTTGGTGTTTGCTTCGATCTCTAGTCTCAATGCTCCCTTGTGCGCTTCGAGTATGAAATCTAGATTCTTCTTCTCTTGCATCTCGGTTTGGAGTTGGTCTTTGAGTGATGTGATCTGATCCGCCTTCTCCGCGTTTGACTTCTTTTCAAACCCAAGTGATTTCTGGAGTTCTTTGACATACCCTTGCAGCGAATCGGTCTCTTTGACCTTATCGCTCTTTGCTTGAACTGAGGTGTCGAGTTGAACCTTGAGCGATTCAATCTTGAGCAGTTGATCGCTGTTTTCTAGATCATCGAAATTTAGACCTTTGACCACTTCATTCTCGATTACGGAGTTGAGGTTCTGGATCTTGCTTCCATCTGGGGTGGTTGCTTGCTCATGATAGTGCTGTAACAACTCAACCGTGGAATTCAGGAATGCGATTTCGACCTCGGATCCGGCGATGCATTGTTCCTGGTTAGAAACTTGCTTCTGAAGCTCAGTAATGACCGTTTCCCTATCGCTCAATCGTGTTTTCAGCTGATGCTCGAGTAGAGAGTATCGAGCCAACTGCCGTGCGGTCTCTCCCTTATAAACATCCAATTCCTCCAAAGCCAACGTATTGGAGGTATTCATTTTGCCAACACTCATCGCTGCTGTCCGGATTTGAAACTTGAGCTCAGAAATCTCAATCTCTTTCTCTTCAAGTTGGCGACTCTCGCGCTCCCACTTGCTTACATTCTTCTCGTCAATCAGCTTGATCCCCATCCGTCGGGATTGATCCAATTCCCTCTCAAACATATCAAGCCTGTTCTCCAGACTAGCTTTACTCAACACCGTCGTTCCATGTCGATATTTCTCGTCGGCGAGTTGGCTTTTGAGGTCTTTCTTGTCGACATCGAGGCGGTGCATTGCATCCTCAGCCCAGAGGATTTGCTCGGCTTGTTTTTGGATCTGGACGGTGAGTTGTTCAATCTCCTTTGCCTGCGAATCTTTGGCCTCGTTTTCCCTCTTGGTCGTAACCTTCTCCCTCTGAAGCTCCACTTCAAGCACCTCATTCCGCTTCCCGAGTTCCGAAATCTCATTCTGTAGTCCAATCGTATCTTGCGCATCAGCATCTCGAAAGGCAAGTTCATTCCCCAACTTGACGATATCCTTTCGGGCAGCAGTATATTTGTTTTCCACCCCCTCAAATTTCTTCTGCAGTCTCATAGCCTTCTCATTCCCTTCAAGGATGCAAAGACTATACCAATCAGACTGTGTAGAAAACATATTTTCCAACTCGTCAATCTCATTCCGAGCACTCCTTCCCACCCCCGCCATTTCCCTAATCGTCTCCTCAAAGCCCTCAATACACCCTTTCAACTTCACAATCTCGGCTTTCGCATCTTCATTCGACTTCTCAAGGATCTGCACGTGCGTCTTCTGAAGAGAAATAGTTTGCTGATGTTTCTTTTCCTGCAGCGATTGGATCAATGGCGTGCGCGACTTGGATGGGAATGACATTCCTGCAATGGCATCATCGTCATTCTTCCAAACATCGGGATAGGGCTCTCCCAATCGCCGGATGTGAGCTGGATTCGTGGGAATAGGAAGAGGACCTCTAGGTCGACTCTTGATGAACGGGGCCCTCCAGTCGGCAAAGGTGGGGCGAGGTGTGTGATATTCGCGGTTTAGATGGTTGGGTTTCCTCGCTTTTGGAATTGCAGAATTCGTGAAATTATTATCTACCTTTTCCTCTTCCTTTGCACGCATCTCCCCATCCCCATCGTTTCTAGACGATACCATATGTTCTCCATCCCGTTTGACAAGGGACTCTGCTTCAACGGCCTGTCGTTCCTCAAGACCCCCCAGTTTCTCCCTAAGTAACCTCTCCAACCCCTTCTTTGCGAGTTTCACCGCTGATTTTTCATCTGAAGCTGCTGAGGAGGAGGTACTCATCCCCTCTCGATCTCCTCCTCCTATTTCAGAAATGATCGTTTCGTCGGCAAATCGGACTCTGCGTGTATTAGGCGTAGGAGTTTTTGCGCTGTCAGTCGGGACTGGGGATTTTGACGAGTCGGGTGTGGAGGTGGTGATGGTGTCGAGATGGTGATCTTGGGGTGCTAACTCCTTGTCCTGCTGATTTGATAGCTCTTGCCTGGTAGCTGATCTTCTCTCGTTCTCATTCTCATTCTCCATCCCATCAAAAGCCAAACCCCCCACCCGAAGACAAAAACGAGCTTTCTCCTCATTAGACACCCCAAGAGATAAAATAGCATCAGCATCAGCATCAACATCACGCCGCCCTACTAACCTCTCAGCAACAAGAGCAACTCTCGCTTCCCCCAACTCTCGATACTGGATCGGTATTGTTCCGCTTCCGCATCCGCCTTCGCCAGGTTCGGGATCTGTTATCTCCTCCTCCTCATTATGATCATCATCATGCACCACCTCAACTGCGTCGTCCACCAGAACACTCAATCCCAATGCAACACCCTCAATTATCCCTCCCTGTTCTGACGTCGCCTCCGTCGTTCCCGGAGTATCTTTCAGACCGAGCATACCCACTGAAGAAACTGAAGCAGAAGTAATATCCTCAGAATAATGGGAAAGATGAGCGGAGTCGAGGGATAGCATTTTGATTCTTGTTGGATTGTGATGATCAATTTGTGTTTTTGCTATGCTAAAGGAGAGGAGAGGGGGAAAAGATGAGAAAAAGAGGAGAAAGAGAGGAAAAAGAGAAAGAGAAGGTAGATACCTTGCAGTTCAAAGTATGTATGTAGTTAGATTTTTCGCGAGGAAGGGTCGAAGGGTAGACGGGAATTTAAGTATTTGGGAGTTTGTGGGTGTGTGTGTGTGTATATGTATGTGTGCGTGTATGTAGTTTTGCGAAATCTTGGGTTTGGTTGAGGTAATTACTATTAGTTCTAACGGGTTGAGTGGATATGTTTAAAGCTGGGTGGATATATACCTTGATTTGGAAACGAACGAATGAATGAATAAACGAATGAATAAACGACATCGCAAAAAGAAAAGGAAGAAAAGCAAAAAAAAAGATATCCCCGCTCACTCCTTCAGGAGGAAAAGAGAGAGAAAGAAAAAAAAGAGTGTAAAAAAGGAGACAAGAAAGAGTTTAAACTCCCACTCCCACTCTCACTTTCACAATACCGATTCACACCCACACCCACCAATCTCAAAGGTCCCAGATCTCTCAAACCCCTACCATCCCACCGTTCAAAAATTCCAATAAACTCAACGCTCCACCGCCGTACCCAACTCGACTACCCAAATCCCATCCCCACATCCCAATCAATCAACCAATCAATCAAACCTCCACCAAACTAAACTAAACCAAAACAACCTCTCCTCAAACAACCAAACCAAAACAACCTCTCCTCAAACAACCAACCAACCAACATCCCCAAACCCAAGACCATCTCCAAAAACTCTAACCCCACCCTACCCCTCCAAAAAAAACATCACTTCCACTCCAAAAACACCCCAATCCCAATGTCAAATCCCAATCCCAATCCCAATCCCAAACCAAACCAACCTCTAATAAGTAGTAAAATCAATACAAATCGAAACCCCAGTACTAACCCTCAAACCCTCAACCCCTCAACCGCCCCAAACTCCCGAAGTAAAAAAAAAATCTAAACAACAAAAAACCATCCAAACCCACAACGATCTTTCTCTACACCTTTCCTCTTCAAAGTGAAAAGGAAAAGTAAAACTAACATAGTCAAGTACACAACCAAAAATCTTCCCCTCCGCCCCTCCCCCCACAAAACCATCAGTAATCATGAATTCCCACGACCTTCAAAAATAAACGAGATACCCAGAACACACACCCAAAAAAAAGGAGAGAAGAAAAAAAGAAACAAAGAAAGGCGTCATAATCTAAATCCACACCCTTCAAACCAACATTGTTCATTACTCATTACTTCCTCCTCTTCCCTTAATCCACAAAAAGAGGACAAGGAAAGAAGAGCTATATACACTCACTCACTCATCCCCCTCAACAATTCCAATCAAGGGACCACCACTCAGTGCATCAAGATATCCAACTCAATCCAATCCAATGCAACCAAACCCCTGGGACCTAATACCCCGCAAAAACCAAGCTCTGACTCAACGGCAAAGTCCTAGAACTAGATCCCACAAACACCGTCTTCGTATAATTCGAAATGACCCAGTTCTGCGCCACGGTATCCCAATTACTGACATCCCTCCTCGTAAGCTCGGCCTGGAACCTCGCGCTAGCACCAGGAGCAATGGTAAGACGGTCAAATTGTCGGAGTACACGGACAGGATCGTTCGGTCCACCAAGGGAGACATAGACTTGTACAACTTCATCACCCTCGACCTTTCCGGTGTTCTGTATGGTTGCGGAGACGGTGAATAGGACGTCGTAGAGTTGCGGGTTTCCACCTGGTCCACCACCTGCTGCAATACGTGGCTGTGGTGATCCATCCCTGGAACCAGCTGGGAGGTTATCTTTTCCATAATCCTTGTCTTGGCTGGCGGTAGCGGCATCGGAAGAGTTAAGGTATGGATAAACGTACAAGCCGACCTGAGTGAAGTTGCTTGGGAAGAGGTAGTCAGCGGTGTTATTGCTGAATGTGCCGAGGACTGGTGCTGCAGATGTGGAGCCAGTGGTTGGTGTGTATGTGTCCACGCTGTGAGACTGGACTTGAAGACCAGAGTAGGCGAAAGTCGTGTAACTCAAGCCGAAGCCAAACTCGTAGATCGGTTTGATTCCTGCCTTGTCAAAGTGTCGGTAGTCGATGAAGACTCCCTCGGTGAACTGGTCTTGGGGTGCGTTGCCTCCGTTGTTCGGCGTGTATATAAGATCAGTTCCAAAATCCTCACGTTTGGCCCCCAGTGTGAATGGCAACTTTCCGCCTGGATTGTAGCGACCATACAGGATATCAGTAAGGGAGTTGCCGCTCTGCTCGCCAGGAAGACCAGCGTAGAGAATGGCAGTAACGTTGGGATTGTTGTACCAGTCTGTCACGATGACTGGGCCGACGCTATGGATGACAACGATGGTGTTGTTGCACTTGGCGGTGACATTCTGGATGAGAGTGTCTCCATTCTTCCAGACGGTCAAGTTGTTGCGATCACCGATGTTACCGTCCACAGAGATGTATCCTTCACCGGCATCGGCATTGACAAATACAATGGCAGTGCTTACTTGGCCAGCCAGCGCAGCGATCTGACTGTATGCCCAGTTGTGGGTAACAGATTGAACAAGGGCGTTGTGTTGCAAGAGCTCGTTTTGAATCGCAGTCAATGGGCTGACCAAGTAAGGGAAGTCAGCGGTTCCTAAGCGGGTTAGTCTGAAAAAATTCAATCCAAGATCGAAGCTACACACCTGATCCCCATCCCATTGCAAGGGTTCCGTTATCAGATCCGCGGTCAGGGCTTCCATTAGGACCCCACGCCGAAGTATCAGCATCCTCCCCGAAAACACCGGTAAACTTCTCCTTCCCAGTCAAAGGAAGAACTCCAGAGTTCTTGAGCAAGACGGTAGACTTGGCAGCATGGTCCCTGATGTTCTTGAAATGCTCGGCGCGGACGTCAATGTGTTGATTGACTTGCTGGTAACCTTTGCTAACAGCAGCATGACGGTAGCCAAATGTGTCCTTGGTCCACGAGTTAAAATTGACTGGAATGCTCTTGGTGTCACGACCGACAAGATAGTACGCAGCCATGATACGGGTAGCCATGTCATCAATACGCCATTCTGGAACAGTACCGTTGAGGACCGCGAGGGTCAAGTTTGCGCCCCAAAATGATTTTCCAGTAAGGAAAGCAGTGTCACCAGGCATGCTCATGTCCTAATATTTTATTAGCATAGTCGTTAATCGGTGCCTTCCTGTAAACCTACAAGACCAGCCAATGAAGTGGACACTCCTCCATGCTGTGCTGCCCAATCGCTGTGGCAAATCGTTAGCAAGCCGTAGCTTTACACGATGTTAACACAACTTACCTCATCACGAAACCCTGGAAGCCCAACTCGCCCTTGAGAATGTTGTTCAAGAGATAGGAATTCTGGCAAGCGTAGCTGTTGTTGACCTGGTTGTAACTGCACATGATGGAGCCAGTTCCAGCTCGAACGGCATCCGCAAAAGGCCACAGGTAGAGCTCGTGCATTGTAGTGTCATCAATATTAGAGCTGATACTCTCGGAGATATTGAAGCCAAATCCAGCGGACTCGGGGCTTTGCCGAAAATGTTCCTGTTCATTGCCGATGAAATGCTTGGTACCTAGATCGCAATTAGTGTCCAATCCTCTCTCTCTTTCTATTCCAAACGTACAAGCAATGACACCAGCATCTTGAATGCCCTTAACCGTCTGCGCAACTGCGATACCAGATAGGACGGGATCAGGGCTGAAGCCCTCCCAGTTTCTCCCACCTTCCGGGGCTCTTCCAATGGGTCCCACAACGGGTCCCAGTTGTACATCGACGCCCTTGTCTCTGTGCTCGCTGCCCATATCATGGCCTCGCTGATACCAAACATCCCTGTCCCACGAAGAGGCGACCGTTCCACCGGCGGGAAAGGCAGAGGCATAATCGGCGAATCGAATACCAAGCGGTGAGTCCTGCATACACAGCGACGGGAACTTAAGACGAGGAATTTCACCGACATTTCTGTGACCCATAACCTTAGCTTCTTTTCGGTGTCATTCGAACAATCCATTGTACTCACCCCACGCAAGCTTCTCCCTCCCAGCCAACACCAGTGGTCAGGTTAACCTTCTCCAGCAAGGTGAGCTGTTTCACGAAAGCCTGGGCCTTTTGGTACGCGCTCTCCCAGCCTCCACTGCCGTCCATCCATGGTGAAGGGTAGTGAGGAGGACTCGTTTGACCGAATTGCGCGCCGGGATTCGAACTTGCGGTGGAATTAGACTAAACGTGGTTGTATGATCAGTATCCAGGCTCACATGTGTGGTTTGTGCTTGGGAAGCCGAATGGTTGGGAGTAGTAGATTGCAAACGACAATCGTGAGGATGGAACTAATCGCTAGGAAGCCCAAGACAGAACACGGCCACTTTCGCAAGAGGGTGTTCGCTGTCAAAGGCATATACAGCGCGTAGTGTTGACATTGGAGGTTTGAAGGTTGAAGTTTGAAGACGAGAAAGGAAACAAAGTTTGCTTACACTTTGACGCGAGCGGAGCTTGAGGTTCGACGGGGTGGCTGTTGCGCTAACCGCAAGTAAGCCTGCTGCTGCACCCAAGGAAAGCTTCATCGTGGTTCTGCCACTGCTATGCGAGATAGAAATGCGGCTGATAGAGATGTGCTGCGGTTTATTGCTCTCCAAAAAATAGGTGCATACAGTTTGGGCGAGCCGATTCCAGAGACGGGGATGGCCGAGAGTGTTATTATTTGCGGGCAGAACACTCTCCGTGTATTATGGAATTGTCTCTCTGTAGGAGGGCAGGCGTCAAGCAGATCAAGAGCTTGGGCAGAGGCGCAATCCAGTCTTTCTATAGCTCCACGTTCAATTTGAGTTAATCACGAAGCAGCAGTCAGCTTCGCAGCCTGATGACGCTTTAATTACAAAAGCAGCTAGATGTGCAGGCCATCAACACCGTTCCTGGACCCAAGAGTCTTGGAGTTCAGTTGGAGGAAGCATAGGTTCCCACCTTCTACGACCAAAGTAGCCCGTCTTCCGCGCTCAACATGTCATTCACCACGTCCATGATGCCGGAATCCTGCCGCGGCACTAGCACTGGTGTTTGTCTGCAGCAATGTGTTGATGTCTCGCGCCAGATGATGCCGAAAACCAGAAACTATACCCCAAGGGCTCTACCTTCTGCGGGAGGCACCCCGAAGGCTGGCGCCCTACCCATGTTTGCCTACTAGTACCTCCTAGCTGGGGGGCTACACGACACGCACACGGTAAAAATCTTAGTCAAATATACCCCGCAAAATGGCGGAGTAGTACGAACAAGTACGATGGAGTTGCATTCTGCCATGTATTTATGCGGTAATAAGGATGCAGCATAATGCATCTTTCCACCTTCCCCGAATGATTTAGTTCACCGATCATAGGCTCGCCAGTGCCTCTCTCTGAACTGCTGCCAGTGCACAACATGCTTGGAAGCGTCAGCGGCAAATCAAAGTCAGCAGGATGCGTTACCGGTCGAGCAGGCGGGTCTTGTACTGAATCGGAATTGGAGGAAGATCGTAGGGTGGCTGACTTGTGTGCATCCGAGATCGCAATTGGTTCTTCAGCTATTTGTCCGAAATATATTGGTTGGTGGACATTCTTCCGTCCCGTGGTTTTTGACTTCCAATCCGTCTGGTTGAACCTTTGTGACTCCACCTCCAAGATATTCCCATGGAGAAGCCAGCAGCGCTCGTGCCTCAGTATGGAGAAATTTGGGGCTCCACGACAGGTCTCGTGGGCGCTAACTCGGCCCGCCCAGTGGATCCTGTGGAGTAGTAGGAAATCGAGAAGGCTAAGAATTGTTCCAAGCGACAACGTTGGTGGTTGACATCCGACTTCCTTTCGGGAAATGCACTTCCTCCTCCGTGAATTCAGCTTCGTGGCTTTTCATTCGCCAATTTCAATTGATTCATTGCAATTCGGAAGCCGAAGCGCGTATGCATAGGGGAGTTCTTCCGAGTTGGAGTCGACCTTGATGTTGCTAGTCAGGTTCTTCTTCCAAGTGGTGTGATTGTGATTGTGATATCCATTGCTGCCGATGTCGAAATGGAGTACGAGTACCGCTCTTCGTCAACATAGGTCAACCCGGCCGAGAAAGAACTTCGCAAAACCTCATTTCCTTCCGCCTCTACCACCTCTTCTTCCGCCATCTCCGCCTCTCGTCAAAGCTTCTGGCAATTCGTTGACGACCTCCCCGTCCTTCACGAGAATCCCAACGCCGCGCTTTCTCTCCTCAACCCTGGCGAAATATGCAAGTGGTACAAGACCGCTCTCATCCCCTTCGCTCAAAATAACACCATTCGCACTTTTCCAGAACTTCATTCCACCTTCTAGTGCCTTCTTAATGTCGACGAAGACCAAAACAGCTGATGTGTTCCTCATTCCAGATATGACTGGTTCCCTTTGAGCTTCCGATGTGGCATCGTTGGATCCCTCTAGGCTTTCAAATCCAGCAGGTAATCCAGATGCGAAATGAACGTGGTTTCTCGTCATCTTCTTCAGTCCTCCCGATGCCACAATCTGTGGCCATGCTTTATGTGTCGTTCCATGAACAACGATCGTCGGCAACTCTGAGTCCAAGGTCATGGGCTCAAGTAAACCCTCTTCCTCGACTTTGATACTGTGACCTTGATTGGCGCGGATGAGAAAATTTGATGGGTCATCGTTGTCTAACTCGAATGTGACCGGTGTGGTTGATGCTTCTGCTGGGACTGGTGTTTCCGAGGAATCTGTTGGTGCTTCTGTTTTCGGGATCATGGAAAACCGCTGCTTATCATTCGACTCGACGATAGAGCGCAGTTCGGCAAATGTGACTTTGAGAGACTTGATATTGCGATTTTGTAACTGAATCGAGAAAGTACATGTTAGAACTCCACAATTTGGAAGAAAGGGCTCATTGACAGTCGTCTGGGCAAAGGGACAGCGAGCAACGACAAGAAAATTTCGGCTCGACATGACAATTGACGTGCAGATATGGTTCAACGTCCCAAGTAGTGCTCGCACAAAAATGGGAGGAAAAATAGAAAAAACTCACCACATCCCCAACCCCAACAAACCCACCCCTCCCCAAAACCAATCCCTCCTTCTCGGCGCCATGTCTAAGCAACCAACTCACCTTTTTCGAAACCTGAACCTCCCTGCTCATAAGTCCACGTCCACTACCTCCACCTCCACGAGCCATGGCGAATGAGATCGTGCGGCGAATTTTGGCTTTGTTGGGTTGGGTTGGGTTGAGTTGCCGCGAAATGTGAGCGTGGAGTGTAAAAGGGAGAGATGGTTTATAGGTGAGGCTGGCCTGGAAATTCCAAGTACTCGCTCTGAAAGTGATATACTATCGAAGCGATAAAAATCGAGAATGTAATGAGAGAAAAATATACCTTCGCCGAGGCAGGTGAGTTTCACTATAACCAAGGTAGAGAAGTCTGTGGATAAAGTGTGTTGATAAGGTTGATGATTTCTGGTGTTTTTAGTGGGTGGTGGATGACAATGAGTCAGGGATCGCTGCTCACTTCAGCTATGAGCTGATTCGGACACCTCCAAAATCCACGGTATGATAAGAAGAACCGAAACAGGGACGAACGAAGGGTAGGACAAATGTTTCCATGTATATAACCCATAACATTCAGTTAGCGAGAGATTTCGCACAATCTTGCTCAGCATGAAAAGTTCGTCCAAAGTATCCAGGAATTAAATTCGTTACTACGATACTATTGAATAACCCCACTCCACCGTATATCAAGTGCGATGGAACACCTTCGAACAAGAAGTTGTTTACAGATATCTAGCACAAGATCGAGATGACAATCTTGAACTATTAGTCAACAAAACCACGTAAAGAGGGTAGAGAAGGATCGGATAGAACTGATAGAATCGATCTTCCTTGATTACTCTCGAGGGCCAGACCCTTCCAACAGCCTCTGTACTCCAAACGCAGGTAATAACCTGATCTCTATCGTATGGACTTGGACGCAATGAGATTGATTACAGCGATCGATATTTCTAGCAACACAATACAGCCCAATACCCACCAACCCGACAATTCCGTCCTACACGCCTCTATCTAGATCGAGCTCATCCAATCGCAGAAGCCAGTCATATACGACTAATGAATGGCGCTATTAAGTAGCTTTCTTCTTCCAGGACGCAATTTGTCGGGGAGACAATTATCTGTTTTCACTTATTATCCTCCCAAAGCAACACCCGCGGATGTAGGTAGCCATATTACATTATCGAGGAAGGAATAGTGCAATACGTCGACATCAATTGCGACATCCTGGACAGACTCGTCAAGAGAGATTGATGTTGGGTTCTGATGGTGTTTTCAAATCACGCATGGGCGGTGCCAATATACGCGAGAAAGTATTTCAGGTTCTCGGGAAAGTTTGCGAGCCTGACAAAGCGTTCAATGTAAGCAGATATGCAGCTTTAGAGTGTGACCAGTCTCAAGATCATCAACACATCGTCCAGAAAGGAGTTGTCGCTCTTGCTAGCGTCGCTGGTTTCCGCAAGACCGAGCGAATGTAGGTTGAAATTGATGCCAAATCCCACGCCGGTGTGCGACTCAACACTGTGTTTTCTTCCCTGCTCATTACTCCCTCCTCCCCTTCAAATTGTACCTTTCATTGCCACTCGCTATGCTTGCTACCAGATTAGTGGAACCATCCTGGCCTTTCCCTGTACTTTCTCCGGCCCAAATCGTTTCGCATACCAGCTGTATGTTCCATTCGCCGTAACACTTAAATTGACTACAACGAATATCAGCGCGGCAGCAATTGTCTTGTTCACATATTGGCCACGAGGTGCCGCGGCAATTGCTAGCCCAAGGTATTCAATGCATTCCGAAAAGTAGTGGGGTGTCAGTGTCAATGAGAAGAGTGGATGCGTTGGGATGGCGTATGTGCCAGTTTTGCGAAGATAGCGGAGGTGCGCGTGAGCTCTGTTCTGAGCAACAGCGCCGATTACGAAGAGACTGACGCCAATAGCAAGCTGCGCATTCAGACTGCTCAAAGCCTGGAGTGGTGCCTGGAGAAAGGTTTGGTAGGTTGGATGATCGTTGAGAAGGGATTCTACCATCCGCGCATCAGTATCTTGTACGGCAACGAGTATGCCATACTTACTGCATCCCTCAATCCATATCGCAACATTTACCAGCACGTAATAACCAACACCAATAAACCAATGTCCTATCCACATTCGCGAATTCGACTTTGGCACTTGAATGCACTCTGCAAGTCGTCGAATTCCTTGGATCAGCAGACACCACCAGATAATGAGCGTCTGCTCAGAGGTCATACGAGAATTTTTATCATCAGTCCAATCCGTCAAGGTCACAAAGAGATAGCCTTGTGTCGCGATCTGATAGGCCCAAAACAGGGACAATGCGGCGGACAGTGCATAGAAGTGCAAGAACCAACCATGAGGGACGCTGTATGCCGCCAGATGGTCAAGAAATCGCTCAATGGCGTGGGTTGCGTTTTCATCATGCGCAGGCGCCGATCTCTGGTTGGGATGGTCCTTTTCAGCGGTGTTTGTCCCTCGAGCACCATACGAGAAGAAACGTTGCCGAAGTGCTGGTATGGCCATAATCGAGAGTGACTAGAGGAATCCTTTAGTATGCAATGTGCGAGTGGCAGCTGTGTGGTGAGTGGTTAGATACCGTGGCGACCACCATCACGAAGGAGATTCTGATAAAGAAGACGGGATCCATCATGACCAGAGCCGCAGAGACAATCCGGCAACGGGCTCCTCGCACACAATGAAACAATCAATCAGGAGCAGGCGTATAGTCGTCCACAATTCTGCTCCCTGCTTTGCTGCCGAGGCCGTGAGTTGGGAATGGGCTCAGGCTCTGGCTGTCTCGTGAAGCCGTCGGCAGCGGGCTGAAGAGGAGGTGGAAAAGCACTGTAGTGTCTGGGACGTGTCGCTGTCGATGCGTGCCTGACAGCTCTCTGTACAGGTGGGTATCCAGTGATGGAACTGAGGGATGTGGGCATGTTGATGTAAGGAAGAGAAAGATGCTGGTGGAGACACAATCTCAGGCTCCTGGCTGCTACCTCCTAGTTTTCTCCTGTTTGGAATTAGGCAGATCACGGATCTCTCCTTAGCGTGACAGGCTGCGAGAGATTGGATGGGACCTGGAAGCGGTTGTGAGGGAGAAAGAAGGTTAAAGAGCGGGCGAGGGCTGCAATGAGTACCACTGCCAGCACCAGTACCAGTACCAATTACCAGCACCAGTACCAGTACCAATTACCAGCACCGACATTGGAAGAAGCACTCGCCGACTTCTTTCGTCCCATCTCTTATCATCATGTCAGCAACCCGTCAGCTCGAGATGAGGGGCTGCAGCAAGAAGATTGGCCCCTACCCCCCTGCTCAAATCAATCAATGGCGCGGCCACACAGCAAGTCGAGAGTGTCGAGCTAGACGGCAATGCAGTCTAGCCCGCAGCGATTGGAACCTGCACGGCCAATCTCTCTCAGGCTCTTTCTCTCTCTTCTCCAACCCAATCCATCACCACCAACTTCGCTCATCCACCACTCCTACTGTCAACCACGCCACACACACGTCCAAAATACCAATACAATCGCGTCGCTCCGTGCGATCAACGGCCGTATCCACACAACGGTCACAGGCAGCCTCGTCGCCGCGTTGAGCCGTCGAAACTGGCTCTGCTTGTTTCGCTTCACCCTCTCCGAGGCCAGCATGAGGCTGAGGAGCGTATACTCGCAAATCCTCCCGTGATGACCAGTGGCAGTATTAACCCATCGTCTGCTCTCAACATCAAGGCCGCGTCGACGCACAGCAGCTCCCACAGGAACCAGCCCGTCCGCAGTCCATCTGACCGCCATTCCTCCCTTTCAAAGTCGAAATCACCCACACCAGAAACAGTGACGACGTCTCCTCCTTCGCTTCGGGGCCTCAATGGCGACTCGAACTCACGACACTCCCATGGCCAGGACGAGTCCGAGGCCGAGACCGAGATCCTGTCCGACGAGCCAGGGAAGAGCAAGGCCCAACACAAGAAGCGAGCCGTGAACCATGAGCACAGAGATGACAACCATCGATCCAGTCCAGCGCTCTCGAATCGGACTGACCAACAGCGCAAGCACGCTGCCAGCACGGGCTCGAGCATGAACGGTGATGCGCCTGATAAGCGAGAACGCAAGTCGAACGGTATTGATAAGCGTGAAAATGGCCATGCAAAAGCAGCCGCAAAAGAACGGTTGCGACTGCCACTTGACAATGGGTCGGCTACGTCGCGTGCGCAGTCTGCGGATGCCTCCATCTCTCCACAAAGCCAGCTTGATCGCGATAGACAAGCACGTTCGGCAGAGCCTCGGAAAAGGAAGTTCAGCGACTCACAACGACCTTCAAAACTCGAGCCACCACGACAGAAACTCCGACTTGATGGTACCGACAAGCCTGCGCTGACGAAAACCCAGCACAAAATTCGCAGGCCTTCTTCACCTCCACAACCGCAGACGCAAGGAACGCGCACGACTCACAAGCGATCCGCTTCGACTCAGTCCGCATTTCAAGCTGCCGTGCCTGCTGTACAATCGCGCAAGAAGAGGGAGTCTTCGATCAGTACAAAATCGTCAGACCGCCAGGAATGGAACAGTGGATCCTCGTCGGAAGATGAATCTCGTTTGGGGCCACCGATACCATTACTTGCGCCCCTTCCTAGGTCGAGCAGATCCACCCAAAGAGCCCTGGCATCTCCTGCCCGTACGATGCCTCTGGGAAGTAAACGCGCTGATCGATATGGCCTGACTCCATTGTTGAAAGCATGCGAGAGAGGCAGTTTTGAGGGCGTCAAGCAAGCATACGAGGAAGCACCCGCAGAGCTCGACCAACCAGATAATGGAGGCTTTGCACCATTGCAGAAAGCTGCTTTAGGAGGCCACGCAGATATTGTTCAATTTCTACTCGACAAGGGCTGTCGGAGAGATTGCCATTCCACCGCGGATCAGGACTCGCCACTTATTGATGCCGTGGATAACGGTCACGTTGAAGTTGTCAAAATATTGTTGGCAGGAGGGGTCAATCCTCACCACCAAAATAATCAAGGAAAACGAGCAATTGACGCGGTGGAGGATGCTGACGCAGAAGAGGACGAAAAGGCTGAGATGAAAGAACTGATTGATCAGGCTATGCGGGATTTTGAAGGCTCCGACGGAGATGATGACGATGACGATGATGAACCTGACCATAATGTGCCACGAAAAGAAGGATCGAGGGAGGATCTGCTTTACATTGAGCCCAATCGGAAGAATCTGATCGAATACTCGCGAAAAGGCGACGTGGTTGCAGTCGGCCATTTCATTGAGAGCGTAAAGCCCACCGTGGCTTGTGCTGTGGTTGCTGCACGGGGTGGACATCATTTGGTCCTCAATCTCCTTCTGGCTGCTGGAGACAACCTCGCCGATCCGGATCCATCAAGACACGACGAGACGCCAATGCTTGCTGCGATTGGGCGTGGCCATCTACGAGTTATCAAGCTTCTACTGGAGACTGAAAATTTCAATCCAACTCGTACCACCCGAGATGGCAAGCGGTATTACGAGGTCGCTGAACAAATGCACGGACCAAAATGGCAAAAGGAGGTCAAGCTGCTGAAGGACCATTACGATGCATATGTGAGCAAGAAGAAATTAACTCCCAGTGGTAAAAAGCGAAAACATGGAGAGGCAAACAAATCAATTGATTACACCTCACGCATGCCGAGGAGCTCAGAATCGCCCAAAGCTTTGAAACACAAAAGATTGATGACGAGGAAAGAGATGCCAGGCAAGGATTCGAAACGAAGAAGTCGTCCAGTACTTGATTCGTCTCAGAGCGAGGGATCAGACTCCGAGGTGCGAATAACGAAAAAGCCAATGCGGGTACGGAAAGGATCCATGGTTGGTAAAACCGCTCGAAGTGGGCCTCCGTCACCCGTCACGAACCGACAACCTTGCGCATCAAAACCGAAAACTACGCCGATACCAATACCTGATCTAAAACCGCCCCTCAAAGAAACGCGAAAGGGGCCAGGTCCGCGCAAGACTTCATCTCATTCGATTGAGAATCACCCGCCATCTGACCACGAGATCATAAAGGATGTCAAGCCCGTTAAACAAGCGACACCAGAAGAAGAGCGAGAAGCTCGGCTGACAGCTGAGAAGGCAAGGGCGGCAGAGCTCGAACGACAAGAAGAGGCCATTCGCTTACGAAATGAAGCCGAACAGCGCAAACGTGATGAAGAGGCAGCGGCTAAAGAAGCCGAAAGAAAGGCAGCCGAAGCCGCCGCCCAGGAGGCCCAAAGAAAGGCCGAAGAAGAACGCATACGTCTTGAGACAGAAAAGCGGGAACGCGACGAGCGACTAAATGCGTTACCCACAGCCCTTCGGATCGCAGTAGAGAAAGGGCCCAAACGACCACTGCGATTCGGACCGCCTTCCAAGGATCGCGGGGAAGAGCTGGGGATCAGCATGCAGTTTCTACCCATCCACCTATTCACTCAGGGCGACATTGACCCCCAGTGCGAAGAGGCCGAAAAAGACGAGCAACTGATGATGTCCTTCCAAGTCGTCGGCATTCTCGGCTTGCCATCCGAGCTCCGTATGACAGAATTCTCCGATTGGAAGAGGCAGGAAGTTACCCCTCAGCACCGCAAAATGTTCCTGCGTTCGTACGATCTTTCTCAATTGGCGCAGGAATACCGATGGCTACAGGCTGGCGAAAATGGCTACAATGCTCGACTCATCCGCGAGGGACTTGCCGAAGCAAGACAAAAGTTCCTCGCTATGGAGCCACTTGCTTTCGTCAGATACGCCGATTTCCTGGAAGCCCTCAAGAAGCCGGAGTATGATTATTTAGCCGGACTGGAGATGAGGACGTCTACGCGCTGCTATGTCACTGAAAAGACCCACTGCAAGGGATTTGATCTTTTTGGGGATGATAAGGATGATAAGCCGGTTCTTTCTAACGATGTCAATGTGGATGTCAATGTCAATGTCAATACCAATGTCAATACCAATGAAAAGGAAGAGGACGCAACGGCTGGGGCGGTGGTTGAATGAGAAGACAACATGTATTTAAATCCCCAGGGATATGATGTTTGAGCAAGCTCCGCTTCTGATAGAGGGCTTTTTCGTGTATTCGTTCACTGATGTTGCAACATACCCCTATCAAGCCAATTTTTGAAGCCAATATTTTCCTCGTTCCCTGTGGTGTTTACGAATGATTCCAGTATATTTCGCCGCGATGTCTCGATGCGAAGATGGATAGTGATGATTCTTCCTGGCGACGTTTCGAATGTGTCTTTTGCCGGTAGGCGTCATTTTTGCGAACTTTGTAACGATTGTATATAGGATGGTTATGGTATCCCACAGAAGACCAGAATTACGATTGTTTCGACTGTTTTATCGGGAATTTCCACATAATTTCGGTGTCGATGATGTTTCCTAGCTAAACTAAGGAAACATCGTCTCGTGTCTCTCGATTTCAGATTTGTGTTTCCTTTCTTTTTCTCTTTCTCCTTTGAGGAGTTGATGTACTTTTATTTTCTGATTATTTCGTTGTGCGTTGATATAATAATCGAAGTCGTAAATAGAGAAGCTAATCGAGGCTGGATATAGGATTGTTTATACATTTCTCCGCATTATCAATTTGGGAAGATTTGTTGTTTTCCTGTTTTCTCTTGTTGTGGTATGTTTGTCATTTTGAATATGGTTATCGAGATAAAGCTAGGGCGAGGCTGAATGACTGTGGCGCCTTGGGTTCTCCGGTTTTTATGGCGTAAAGTATCGTTTTTGATGGCCACTGCCCGTGGAACACTGGGACTGGTGAGATAATGATATTGATCTTTTCGATTATAATTCAGATGGTGGTCTGTCATGACAGGAATCTGGTGATGATGGTGTGTTTCTTCTTGAGTTTCGAGAATGGTAGGGTTAGAAAAAATGAGTAGCTCCGGGAGCAGTGAATTGTTATACGGCTTTGCCACGCCGGTGTGAACATCTAATTCAATACTGCATTCTTATTATGTCCACATCCCCTCTCCTGTTACTTAGACTAGCCTATTTCCAAGAACGCTTCCATACCAAAGCATGACTCCCAACTCAACCATGTTTATTGTACTGCTGATACCGTGCAAGATGGAAAACTTCGAGTTCAACGCCTCCATTTCTTTGCTCTTCGGTCCTGCATCGTAGTATTTCTTGCCATCCTTCGTTTCTTGGTGTTTTCTCGTTTTCATGGTGGATGTAGTCAAGGGACCGATGATGAGCCAATTCGTGAGGCCGCAAAGTGCCATACCGGTTAATGTGTAGAGTGGTGTTTGGGAGGGAGCGTTTAGAAGGGCGTTCAGACCGTGGGTTACCGAGGGAGAAGTTACGTCGGTGGATTTGTATGTGAAGGCCATTATTATGGGGCTACAGGAGTTAGAAGAGGTTTATGGTGACGAGGACTGGGAGAGGTACAGGATTGTTTGCATGCCAAAGTAGGTTGGGAAGAGGGCGGTTTGCAGAGTGGCGAATTGAGGCCTGGGAAGGGCGCGGTAGGAAAGGATACCTCCTACAAAGGATCTGGGACTGTTAGCTGGTTACATTGGGTTGCTGGGTGTGCTTGCTCACTGGAAAATGGAAGAACCGAGAAGGGTTCCATAGCTGAGAATATGATAGGTGGATGGATTGGTTAGAGACATATCTGTGGTGGTGGAGTGGATGGGGAGAGACGAATGTTGCGCAAGTAAGAATAGATGAGAATCTAGAGCTCCAGACTGGTGTACTGCTCTGTTAGTACTGGAGGTGAGTTTTATGGATGAAGAAGTGTGGTGTCAAATAGATGACGAAGTCGATTGCTAGTTCGAGTCAAGACTATAATGGGGCAATCTATTCTTCTTACTGTGGTATTGTGGTACACAAGGAAGGATCCTCAAATTCAAACGGATTCCTAGGTCTTTGAGTTTCTAAGTGTCAATATCCCTTTCGTGGACAAAGATTGGACTACCCTGGAGGGAATTGGGGTCTGACGGTGGGTACTGTTATTTTGTATAGTACAAGACGAGATGTTGTATTCGATCTCGGCAACCTTCGTGATCTCTCTTCTCAATCCACCTCCACCTCCTTTCTCATCTCCATCTAAGTACCATCATCATTACTAACATGTCTGTTCTCCGGCCTCGCCTTGATCATCGACAATCCGACGCGTAGACAATGGCAACCCGGAGTGTATGTAGTAGCTCAGGAAGCGATAAGCTCGTAACTAACGCGTATTATCACACCGAACACTAATACCATCTTGGAGCGCGGCAGCATTGGTTTGCCATTCTGCCTCTTCTTACTCCCGTCTCTGACCGGTAATGGACGTTCTCGAAATCCTCAAAGACTGTTGCGAAACTAGGCTATCTTCCGCTTGGCCGGCTATACCAGGTCCTCGAAGATGGACTCCTCTGCACTCTCCAGGATTCATCTCCCTCCGGCTTGTCGTGCCGCTCACATCGCGCTTGGCTTCAGGGAAGGGAACCTCCCGCCACTCTGATCGCAGCTTGCAAACTTTGGACGGAACACCTGCGATATGATCAGATGACTACGACCGATACGAGCGAGGCTGAGAGAGCAGCATCATTCATGAGCGGAACGTACACCTTTTTTCAAGCTTGAGATCATATTCTGAGATTATATCAGGCAATAACGTCACATTGGATACAGTCATAATTGCCAATGATTTGCATGCCCTGCTAATTTAGAAATGATTTTATAGCCATTGAAAGTCGGCCAGGTTGTTATTGTATGACGCAGAACTGCCGCCCTCGTAAAGGTCATACAACCGTGGATATCTTTGAAGAATTTGTTGTTTTCTCAAATACATCTACCTTCGTTTTGGTACTAATCAATATCTGCAGGATTCCAATAGCCCGATTGCAGATGCCCGCATCGATGAGGCTGACCCTGTCTGGCATATAAGACCAAAACTTCCAATTTAAGACCTGGAGGACTGACGGATACACAGATAGTGTGATCATCCCACCAAGGGCAGAGTGGTTGCAAAACTACCATGTGCGTTTGCAATTACCACACTGATCTCAGCTCGCTTTCATTTTTTCCAGTCACCGTTGTAGTCACGTCTTGGTCACTCACCACCCGCAGCGATGGCTCGTACGTAGGCCAACCATAATTTAGAAGAGACAACTTTGAGCTGCAGACTAATGACATAATTAGTCTCCACCTCGGCTTTTAGCGGCAGGAGGTCTGAACAGGACCGCTCTGAATGCGATCTTCTTGATACCACCTCCATGACGCGTGACCAGTTAAACCAGGTAACAGAGGGTATTCAAAGAGTCAATCTGTAAATTTTGGTACGGTATCAGAAGACCGCAACAGCCAAGACGTATGTCCTACGGTATTTGGTATGTTAGAACAGAGAGCCAAGACTGTATAATTTCGAATGACCTAAAGTTTGTGTCGATATTGCAAGAATACACGAATTGTGTCTACGGCGTTGATGATGAATTGCTCAGCATTTGAAGAAGTTAAGCGTCATCACCACTTTGCCCTCGCTCTTCGACTGACTTTTGACAAAAAGGTGTGAACAAGGACAGCTTACGGCCAGGTTTTCGTTGGCTCTCTACCACTGAGCAGGGGAAGCAGACAGCGTCAGTAAAAATAAGTATGCTGTTTGATTCCAAGCTGAATATTGAGTAGGAAGAGGCATACTGAAGAGAATAGTCATTATTGTTGATTCGTCTTCATACCCTAAGCGTACAAGTTTCACCGCCACTCCAAGCCTATCACCTGCAGAATTCCCACGAATTCTGCGACCAATATCTTGCCCCGGCAGTGCTCAAGTCCTATCTTCGTTGCGGGCCATCGATAAAGAGGATTTCCAAACTCCGAGCTGAAGTTATATACTTGATCAGCTCATCAATTCGTTGCACCTGGTGTCATGGAGTAGGTTTAAGACAGTGGAAACTCTGCTAGCCTTGATTTTCCGTGGGATCCAAATGGAAGAGTAATGGAAAAGGTATCCTTGACAAAGGAGTGCGAGCATAATATGCTAATAGATACGACACCGGGTCCATATGTGATGATCATTTAACCTTTCTAAGTAAGCGATATCAACTAGACCACACGAATCGACGGAGGAGCTAACCAAATCTATTTTTCAGCGCTACGAGACCAGCAGAGATGGCAAGGGCCAGCATGATAATGAAACTCATCACCAACAAATCTAGTCAATCGTTCACCACTGTCTCAGCCCACGAAGAACGTCTAGTGAAGAACGACAGATAATTCCAGTGTCTCCTTGTTCGAAAATATTGCCTCGTAATCGCCACGACAGCCACTTGAAAACAACTTTGTGTTTGTGATTCTTAAGGTCTGAAGGTTCGCAAAGAATGGATATTTATACTCCTCCATCTTGGATAAGAACTTCCTCTCTATCGAATTGCAGTGGGCCAATCATCAGTATCTTGAGAGAGATGGACGAATCACACAAACAGGGTGATCATGTTCCCACTTGAGGATAGTCTGCTTGAGGCGTTCAATTGAGCCTCAACCAATACTTATTTGGTAAGTCGAAAGAATATATGCAGGATCAGCGACTCCGACAATATAATCTTGTCAGAAGTTCTTAAAAACTAGGTTGAGTTGGTGGTAAAAGTCAATATCAACAATGCTGACCCGAGTTTTTCATCATCCGCTTATAATTACTTCGCCCACCAACCGCCTTCTTCATGATCAGTTATCGGATGATTCTTTGGACTTGAAGGCTTTGATTTGCCAATCTTCCGCTCTGTCTGCCACTCGATTATTATTATTCTCCGTCTCAGCAACTTCGCCAATGAGATCTGAATAATCAGTAGTTTTAGAAGGTTACTGTTTAGCCCAAGAGCTAGGAGACTAAGCTAATATACCTCTTCCAACTGGTTGTCAAGCGGTTTCATTCGAAGTCCTTGTCCCCCTCCCAACCCGGCGTCCACAAGCAATCGAAGAACCCAAATCGTGACCAATCATAAAAATGGGCTTCTGGTCTCACAGAGGAGTAGCATACAAATGCTTTCCTCGTCGTGGGTTTGTTGGTTCCACAATCGAGAATTGGGAGACCTTCTACTATGGTGCGTGTCGTTTGCGCCTTTGAGCGAGTAACTACCTCCAGAGTGAGGCACAATATTCGATAGATCTGCTTGGTGAAAGCCACGGTCATTGATACTTCTAGTCTTGCGAGAGCGCAGGGAGGAGATAAGTAACGATTGCTAAAACCAGCAGACTTCAGTGACATTACTCACTAACAGGGCTTGTCTTGATCAAGTTGTGGACCGCGATGTTTGTTGGTGAATCGAGAGTTGAAGGAGTGAGCTTATATACCCACACCTCTCACAGCTACCAACGGTAATCATCCTCAACCGAAGATCGTATGATTCTTTCTAGGAACAGATTCCACAAGCTCTTTCAAGCGACATAAATAGCCCAGCCTAAAAGAGTACATCCTGCAAGCAAGCACCCAGTCGACAAACAACTCGAGGCTTGTCATTCGTCAGGAAAATTTCCACCAGCGACAGTCCCTCACTCCTGAGCCCCACACGACGTCAAAGAAATCACCCATCAACATCTCCGCCCACCGCAGTAAAAATAGTATCTATCAAGAAAACTACAAAAGCGACGAAATTCACCACCAACTATCCTGCTTCTTCATCATCAATCACTCCGTCTTTCCACCACCACTTCGAGGCATCTCACAACCGAAGTAAACACAAAGTCCTTCCTACCCAGCCAACGCAGCCCCTTTCCATCCTTGACATTAACAAGACAATCAAGCGCGATCAGCCACCATGGATCAATTCCCAGTCGTCTTGCTGTTGCAGAATAGAACTTGGGAACCTTGATGGAAGGACTTATATAGCCCCCTGAACCCAGCATTCCCTAGTTGTCGATGTTGGCAGATCTTGAAGAGGAGTTTATGTCATTTCAACCAAAAAAAAGTTGTACAGCCCTGGACCCCGCCGGGGTGGTGTACAAATACTTCTATCAACGAAGCAATGGAACAATCCAAACAAAAAAACAACAATCGAACGCATCTTCGATATAAAGCCCACATTACACCTCCCTCCAGAAAGACAGTCTCGAAAAAAATCAAAATCGAAAAATGTAAATGCTCTAGCAAAAAAAAACTCGTAAACCAATATCATCAACACAAACAACTAAATCATCAGTATACCATTCAGTACCTACACAAAACAAGTAATGGAAAAACTCACCACCAAAATAATTCCCAAGCACCATCACATTTCCCCACGCCACATTCAACATCCATCAAGTTAAGAAAGCATAGCACCCACGTGTCTCCAAAACAATTAGCTAAATCAAGCGAAGAACAGCAACAATGATATAATCAGAACTGAGGCTATGTCGCTCCAAGATCAAAGGAAATCAGGTTTCCACGCTCACACATCGTTGGGGGCGGGAGAGAGACAGGAACGGCGGATACTTGCATCGGCATTCCGTTATTGTTATCCTGCGTACCTATTCGCAGACAATGAATTGTGTTGAAAAGCTTCTTACCTGTTTAAGTGTTTAGTACTCTTGTCAGACTTATAACAGGAATCGGAATGCCAAAATCAAATCACATTAAAAATATTGAGGTAGTAGCGTCCTCCACTCTATCGAAGTCCAGCTAAGAATTTTACTCTTGGCGTGCCGTTGCGCTGCCGTGCGAACCAAGCCCACCTCATGATTCCCACGTGGATTTTCGTCTATTTCCGATTGGGAAATACCATCTCCTAAGATGCTGAATGCGCATGCAACATGACAAATACGTCCTCCGTGCTCAATGAAGCCTCCCAGAGATCCCTGAAGAGAATGAAGCAAACGCTAAAACAATCAACCTCCCGTGAATGCCCTCGCGTCCCATCATGATCAAAACATAACCCCTAATCGTATCAGTACCCCAATACTCAGCTCTTTACTCCTGTATCTTTTCAAGCAGCAGCGTCAACCTCCATCGGAGTTGTATCAGCATACATCGCCACCATACGACCCAGAGCCTCTTCAACAGCTCCATCACCAAATTTCTCGATAGCGTCCTGAGCCCTGGGAACACCAATCACAACCAACCCAGCAGGAACAACTACGTCCTCAATCTGAAAGCATCCAAACGCAACAACCTTTCTCAATTGTGGCGCGCTCTTGAACAGTCCCGCGAGAACGAGAGTGTCGACAGCGGAAACGAACGAGAGATCGATCTCCTTGAGCTCCGGGTACTGTTTCTTGCCATCGAAGACATCAATGAGGGCACCATAGGAGATATGTCGACAAGAGGATATATTCAGATACGCAATCTTGCTAGCCGAGTGTGCCATCATTGCCGTGAATGAAGCCTCTGCGATTCCGATCGCTTCCTCGGGTCCGTCGGGATTTGAGTTGTCAACATCACGGTTGATGCTCACGTCTAGCACGTGAAGCGGCGGGTTTAACCAGTTGGAAAAAAGTGCTGCAAGTGCGCTGTCAGTGACTGTGTCGTTATCCTTCATGCGAAACTTCTTCAACTTCCGGCAATAGAAGCCGATGGCTTCAATGACAATGTCGTTAAGATCTTTGAAATCCTCCAGAGAGAGAGTCTCGAGGTTTGGTCCGATGTCGCGTATGAGTTGAATCAACGTCTCATTCGGAATGTGCTGTGAAACTTGGAGACTGAGATGACGGAGGTTTTTTAAGTGAGAAATTGCGATAATGGAGTCGAAACCTAGACGGCGGCAGCGCTTGAGTTTCAGGCGCTCGAGATTTGGACAGTACTTGACGAGATCTTCCACCTGTTTGTCCTCGAACGCAGCATCAAGCCACGTAAGTTTGATTGTCTTCATGTTCTCGCCACGCTTCATGAAGAAATCAGTCCAGACGGCATCCGAGATGAGGTTCGCTGCATAGAGATGAAGGTGTTGAAGCTTGGTGGCTCTCTCAGTCATGTACTCCATCGTGTCGTTCTTGAACTGGCATGCATTGCCGAGAACAACCTTTTGAACGAGTGGTTGAATGGCAAACATCTTCTTGAAGTCGTCGCTTCCTAAATCTATTCCTTGATTAGCATAGCAAGGTGTGGAAGTATTAGCTTACTCACAAGCACAATCATGAACAATGATAGTTTCCACATCAGCGCGCAGGAAAAGATCCAGCACCTTCGGCTTCATGACCCGATTCTTCGTAAAGATCTCACTCAGTCGCTCCAGCACCTGTGGTGGCAGATCTCCAAGATCATCGATATCGCCAGCATGCTTAGCAACCTTTTCCACGCAAAGTTGCTGCAAAGTTTTGGCCCCATGCTGAATCTTGCCGTCCAAACGATCCGACTCAATCTTCCTCCTCTTCCGTCCTATAGGTCCCTTCGCTTTCGGCTTCGCCTCGGAATTTGCATCCTTAGCCAATTCCTTGCCACAAGGAGTACAAAGCAGTCCACCATCCGGTCCAGTCTTGCTGTAAGGAGTGACGGTAAACCGTTTAGAGCAGAGCTCACAGTTCTCCAATTGCCCGGGTAATTTAACGACCTTCTTATACACATTCATCACATCGTCCTCAAAATCGCTCTCTTCCTCATCATCGGAACCTTTCTTCTTCTTCTTCCCCTTGCCTTTGTCTTTCGCCTTGCCTTTCCCTTTCTTAATTGTAGCCTTGACCTCTTCGCCTCGTCGCCGCCGCCTACGTGCATTCGTTATGGCAGCCTCAGCGGCCTCTTGCTCCTCTCTCATTGCCTCTTCGTCTTCGTCTTCAGCTGGTGCCGCGGCGGCAGCGTCAGCCTCGGCTTGTGTTTGACGGCGGAGGTAATCATCGCGAATTTGTTGCGCGGAGATGTTGTTGGCAGCAAGGAAATCAGTGAGCGCGGATTGTCTGGACCATATTAGATTCGAGCAGACTTCGGCGTGTTGGAGAACTTACGGTCCTCTGATTCGGGCAGCGTTGCCATTGCGTCGGCCAGCCATGATGAGCGAACGGTTCTGCCGATGGATTGCTGCGGTGGAAGTAGTTGATTGTTTTGCTGTGCTTGAACCAAGGTCGCACGCTCTCGTAACAAAGAAAATGCGGATGTTGAAGACAAAGGCGATGTGAAAGAAAGTCTTGGGATGGGTGGCAAATTCGGGGAGACGCGATCACATTCGCCTCTTCGGAACGAGGTCAGGTGCCCGTAGGTGCCCGCAATTTAGAGTAAAGCCCCTGAACGACAGCCCAATTTGAACGCACTCCAATCCATGAAGGCTTTCGACATTCTTTCAGCCCCGGCCAGATTCTGGAAATTCTCTCTCACTCAACTGCCAAAAGATAGGCGACCTTGTTCTCGATGTGAGAGTGTTGCGCTTTATGGAACATTTTCACTTCACTGGATTGAACAAGTCAAGGAAAGTCACTTTTGATTATCTCTATTACTACAGCCATTGAATCCCAAAGATTCCCAGATACTACCTTTCGTTTAGCCGAAAAGCCGATGAGGAATTATTGCCATGCCATATCCTTCATATTCATCCACTCATTCTTGCCTTCCGGCTCATCTCATCTTTTGTCTGCAATTTCATATCTTTTTTGTGGTTATGTTTTGACTCACTGTGCCGTGAAGGTCCAATTTGACGTTCCGACTCGAGGAGAGGGAAAGGAAACTTAAAAGCCTCTAAATTGAGGAATCACTCGTCGGAATCGTAGTCGAGGCCGTCGTCCGATGAGGAGTCGCTGTCCCAGGTGATCTCGTGCTCCTGGAGATTCTCCAGGTCCTCCTGGGTCGCACGAGTCGCACAAGTCGCCCGAGTGGTTGCGATGGAGCCCTCCTCCTCCTCGGAGTCCCAGGCTGAGTCGGTGCACTTGGAATCGTTCTTCAAATTGACCAGGAGTTTAGCCGCTCCAGCCTTCTTTGCTTGCTCAGGATCAGCAGCGTAGCTCTCTGGTGGTGGTGGAATGTACGCCTTGACCTTGGCGAATCCAGTCTTGTTGAACTGGACGTTGGCGGAGGAGGAGCTGTAAGAGCCGTTGACAGCGGTGCTGGGGGACGCTGCCTTACGGGCACGTCCGCCGGTGGCAGTCTGCCAGTCTGAGATCTCACTGCGACGCTGGCTGAGGTGAACGCCGCCGGACGAGGCTGAGATGTTCAAGCTGTCTATCGAAGCGGAGATCTGGGGAGAGCCTGTGACGCCAGAGCCCTCGTAGCCTGACTCTGTAGTGTCGTCATCGTAGGTGGAGGAGTCAGCAACGTCAGAGGTATCATCGTCCTATCAAGTCAGCTTGTTTTTCTATCGTTTGGCACGTAAAGAAACCCACTCCGTCCGACGTGCAACTGTAGATGTATCGTTCCTCGGAGTCATCACTGTCATAGTCGTAGTCGGCATCATACCTCCCTTCAGCTGAGCCACAGATACCGTTGAGCTCGTCAGCCCCGGCATCTGGGTCGAAATCAAGCTGTTCTGACATGCAGACGAGGCACGTGGCAGCGATGGGGTTTTTGCGCTGAGCGAGCGAAAAGCTCTCCAGACCCTTAGTGATGTCGCAGTAGGCGCAATGAAGCTGTGGGATCGAACATGTCAGCAAAGCATGTTCGAACGAGGACCAATATCGCTCCGGCACTTCGCTTACCTCATTGTTCTGGCCAGGACTGCAGTTATTGCAAACAACGTCGGTTGTGGTCTGCTTTCCACTACCAGAGTAGTAGATAGCCTCGCGTAGCCCAGCAAGCTGCTTCTTCGAGAAGTTCTCCTTGCCATCGATATCGGACTTCTTCCACTTCATGCATCGCTTGCAGCGCAACTTCTCTGGAAGAGTAATGTTCTTGAGCCTGGAAGTTCGAGGTGAGCCACGTCTGTACCATCATTGTGTGAGGCAGGAGTTTACTTACTGGTTGGCAGTCAGATTGCCATAGCCTCCAGTGTTGATGTTGTAGCCACCGGCTTTAGTGACGGTGTTGTAGCGAGACATATCGGGCAGGTGGGGAATTGGAGTGATCGAATGATTGTTTGATGGGAGATGAAGTGAAAGGAAGTTTTCCTTCTTCTTTGTTCGACAGAGAAGAAGCTGTTGTTGTCTATCGCTTTGTGCAAAAGCGATGTGCGAAAAAGTGGGTCCATCAAAATAGGAAAGCATGTTGGATCCGGTCAGAAAGTCGTTACCCACCTGCCATGAGATATATCTCTACATAGTTCAAGACGTTCAAGAGATCGATACTGACAGACTTTGCAGCTAGACAAGGTTTATCGCCAGAATTTTTTATCGATATTGATCCGGATTCCCAAATTTGTTATTATATCAAAGCAGAATCGGTACTTGCAGCAGTAATTGAAAGAGCCCACCTTGAGAATCCGCTCGGTATTATACCTTATCTATCTCCTCTGACTTTAACCTCAGCCTCAACACCCGATCATGAAAGCCCAATCGTTCAAGTCCGATCCTCCATTGCACCTCATCCCAGTCCCAGTCAAAGCAGACAACATAATCCAGAGCCGTGTCCACTCAACCGAGTTCTACAAGTAACAGTAATAAACCACCACGAACTTATTACCTAGCATCGCCATCGAAAAAAAGACAAAAAAGAAACCCCCAGCTCAGCTACTTTGTGGACGTCTCCCATACCCCCAGCATCACCGTCCAACCCACCAGACCAATCCAATCCATAAACAGAAAGACAAGAAGACCAATCAAGAAAGAAAGAAAAGCCACCTATCCACCCCCCTCCCATCATCCCCATCCACAATCCAAGCTCATAATCACCCCCATCCACACCACACCACTCCACTCCCATCCAAACCAACCCACCCAAACCATCCACCAAAAACATCCATTCCTATACCTCAATATAAACCCTCAAGTCAATGCCCATAACTCATACCCATCCCCATCCCCATCACCATCCCCATCCCCATCCCCATCCCCATCCCCATCACCTAATCACCCCCACAGAAACCATCAAACCACAAAACCATCCCCCAACAACCCATTCCAAACTCCCCCATTCCAAACAACCCCATTACATTGAAAAACCCTCAAGCCGAGATAAACCCCCCCACAAAATCTCCAAATATCCACCACGACCATGACCATACCATACCATGCCATATCAAAGAAACAAACAGAGAGAAACCCCACCCACCCATCCCATGCAAAAGCGAAAAAAAAGAAAAGTCAAAGATTCACACAAATCATACACATTCGACAGCGTCAGACCAAGCAAAGGTCAAATCTCACACAATCCCCTCATTCCCATTTCAGGGTTCGAACTCATCGCCTTGATGATAATCACGAACAAACCGGTTCAATCGAAATTGAAAGTGACAGGGACGTTCGCGATGTGTCATATAGAGGCAGGTTCTAAAAAGCTGTATTTTCTACTTGGTGAAGATACCCGATATCGAGGACTGTGGACGCTGGATACGTGTGGTTAATATTTATTCGCTGGAAGACCTCCGCTTTTCATGCTCAGTGAATGCTGTCGCGCTAGGCTACATACCGCCATGCTTCATCTATGTCCTTTTTAGTTGTATGCCTCAGTAGCTAGTCCTACGCCATCATCATGATGGGCACTCCAATTCCTTGCTCATTCCTAATTTGTATTTTAGACGACTCGTCGATCGGTCATGACCCTGATAACAGATCCCGTGCCAGCAATGTCGACAACCTTCTCATGCCAACTCAACAAAACGCTCATTATTTGCCCTCCTCCCTCTCCACCACCAAAGGACCGACCGCCGACTTGTGAGAAGCCCGTGGGCTGTGGCGAAACGCCTGATTTGGAAGCGGAGGGTGTGGTTTGCGACATTCCTTTGTACCTGGTTTGACATTAGAACAATGTTTTGTTGGGTCTGATGACGCGGGAAATAAAAGACTGAAGAGTGGAAGAAAGCAAAGGAGGATCGCTGGACAAAGGGCGGCAAGGGAGACAAGGCTTCCGGAGATTGTACTTACAAATACTTCATCAAGGTATCCAAGACCTCCGATCCACCTTCTGATTTGTATATCCTGCTCAAAATAGGCGACATCTCAGCCTGGCGAATGGATTGAAGTATTTCTATCACAGTAGCTAGGTGTGTTTCCTGTCCTTGTCAGCAAATCATTCTTCAACCCCATGGCCATTGTAAGCGAGAGCCTGCGCCGTCATTCACAAGACAGGTCTGCGAGGAACGATCGTGAATTTCACCTTGAAGAAATGCGGCATGTCATGCACCGAAGCAAATCTCCGTCCTGACCTCGCTTCTCCTGCCCTACCAACAGCCATGATGACCCATAGCTGCCAAGAAAGGAATGTGAACTGACCTTCCCCCTCTCGTCACCTCCGTATGGCGCGTTCTCTAATGCTCCTCTCAAAGCTCCCTCACTGTCACCCCCTCGTAGCAATTGTCGGCATTGGGTAGCAAGGTGTTGTACGTCAGCGGCGGAGACCGGGACCACATCAGGCGTAAGGCTAGAAAGGTCGAAATTGGCCGGGGAGTCGGGATCAAGGGCGTCAATGTTGATAGTACGCCAATTCACTAAAGACATGATTGCTCGTAGCCTTTCTTCTGAATCCTGAATCCTGATTGTGTGGTGGCGGTCCGTTGGGGTGAAGGAGGGGACGGGAAGGTGATAATTCGTAGAGCAAGGCGTGGGCTAGGTGGGATGAGCGGCGTAGCTTCTTGACGAGTAAGGAAATTAGAACGATCCCTGATTAAGGATTGGTGCGTGGAGTTTGATGCGGCGGAGTAGTGCGGGCTCCCTTCTCCCAGTTTCGTGGTGGTTGGTTATCGAGGAGGTCGGTGTTGGTGTTCGCGTGGGGTTCGATTGTTCTGTCACTCAGGATTGACACGCTTGGCGTTGTACCAACACTACTTTATCCACGCTTAAGCGTAAGCGCAGATCTAATAATACAAATGTGCACGCAAGGATCGATAAGAGTTTATGCGAATACTCCACTCCAACCGACTCAAGGCATTTCCAGTTACCTGGTCGAGATTGGGTACCTACTTCACGCAAGGGAGCTAAGGAACAAACGATTGTTAAGTGTCAAAAACAGACCATTGTGCATTTTGCAGATGCTCTCCGATCCGGAGCCACAATTGTGCCACACAGATAGCCTCGTGGGGGAGATGGTATCTTCAGTCTCGAGCTGTCTAATATCGCGAAAGAATGATTTGTCGATGGTAGAAAAATGGATTTTCTTGAAGACAAAGAACCAAACCTGCATCTAGCGTGATGTATGGAATTTCGCTCGAGGGTGTTTTCGTTGGGAACGAGCCTGGCTGAAACTTAGTTGTACGATGTTGGAGGTTCTGGCGCGGTTCGCCAACTTGAGCACCGAATATCTGGCTCGGTACGTCGGTAAGCTGAAGATTGAAACCCAATAATGTGGAGCGGAGAACAAAGTGTAGTAAGGAGTAAATGTTCGTTCTAAAGTTACAATAGCAATCCCTAATATCCAATGCCACACACTCGCTGGCTCGTCCATCGCACAGAAGCGACCCAATAAGGTCGATTATGTGCCCAAGCCCGGATAAGAGAAAACATGGTATGAACCCGGGGTATATCTCTATCGTCTGTTATGCCACCTGGGCCAGACGCAAAGAACTCCCAGTAAATCCAAACCCATGAGAACCATACAATGATAGTAATACAAATCCCAAGCCTAGCAGATGAAGAAACCCTAAAACCTCCATGCTGTTTTGCAGAACGAACTGCTAAAATGAGAAAGTCTATAAGTGCAAGAATAATATCTTGAAACCCGATTCCAAGGGAAAGAAAACAAAAGCACCAAATTTTGTGTGGTATCCTGCCGTGCCGAGCCTGCGCTCTCTTTTCCCACAAGTCTTGTAATTTTTCCGGTACGCCGAAAAAGAAAGGGATGTGTCCTTTTGTGGACCATCCGTAATGCAAGGAGGTTGTGGAAATTTCCTGGGAAGCAAGAAATAAGAAATGCCGGGATATGTTGATACAGGGGTGTCGAAAAAGCAAAGGCTGTCGGAAAAAGAAAAAATGTCGCTCGATAGGGTATTAGGTGTGTTGCTAAGAAGATGTTGCCGAAGGAGGAAGGGGTTGCAGGAGCATTAAAAGTGAGGTACTCGAGACCAAATCATGTCGTGGTCGGATATAGGGGGGTGGTGTTCGTTGGAGAGACAAAGGTGCGCGCGGTAATCGATCGGTGCTGCAAGAGCAGGGTTAGTCAACGTGGCACAACGGATTGCGGCGAGGCACGATTGCCGTGCCGGGGAACAAAAAAAAAACTTACCACTCGACTTATCACGAAACATTGGAAGGACATGGCAATCACTTCTTCGGCGGCGGCGGCTTGGGGGTACCCGTCGTGTCGTAAGCACCGCGACCCATGTGTATGCAGGCAGATGAGGACTCTCTGGTGATCATTTTTTGGGAGTGTGTAGAGACTATATATCGCCCCCAGTCAGCGATGATCACATGGCACTGATGATCGAGTTGACTCACCGGAATCGAGAGAAGGTAATGAAGCCACTTCTGTGGATGAGCCAGTAGCAGACTGGCTGTCGGGATTACTGATGGATGACTGGAGTCCGGCTTGTGACGAGCGCGCGGGAAAGGAGGGGACGAATGAGAGAGCGATTGAGGGAGTGATTCAGTCAGAGAGTGAGTGGGTGGGCTTGGGAAGTCGAAGTAATGTGGTGATGGGTCGCGATATAAGTATCCTCGAAGCGTGGGCAGCGTCCAAAAAAAGAATGGGCTAGCAGGCGAGCTGGGTGCGGCGAGGGACAACAATGGCGTGCAAGGGCGGTGGCGAGAGGAATTACGAGAGGGTGAAACTTGTCGTTGGCTGTTGGTTGGCAAGGCACTGAGGTGGGTGGCAGCTCTGGCAGGTATGCGCAAGGAGTATGTGAGAGATTTTGAATGGGAGGAATTCAAGTTGCGACAAAGGGAGGTCTGGATATTGTATAATAAAATAGGCATGCTATGACCCCTTTGCCCAAGCCCCGTATCAAGGTACAAGGGCCCGGGGATGGCACACAAAGGCGAGACAAATTGGGTAGATTGAAATGCTTTTCGACAGAGGCTAGACATGACGTGCGGCCGACGGGAGTTCGGGTTGTTTCGTCGAGAAGGGAGCAGCCTGTGCTTGTGCCTCCTTTCCATAACGCAAAAAGGCCCACCCAGCGCACTGGTCGGCCCCCTGGACGAAGGCGTGCGGTTGCGGTACACGGCAGCCTGCATATCTCGCCCTGCCAGGAACAGAGCCGGCCCACACCAAATGTGGATTGGACCTGGTTCCAGCGAACATGCCTCCCTCTGGTGAGCGTGCGATGCCTGCGTCGTGGTCGTGTCTGCCAATAGTCCAGGCCAGGAGCGAGGAGATGTGCCCAGGTGGCTGCGAGAAGTCTGCTTTCAGTAAGCATTGCATCCTGATTCTTCATTGCCCGATGCGTCCACAGCTCGCTCACGTACCGTCGCCGAGACCTGGCACAAGGCAGAGGAACAATACGTCTTACAACTTGAATTCAAATTCGTTTGCAAACGACGAGTTGCACGGGGATTTCCTGATATAGCCATAGATGTCCGTACTGCACTCCTAGGTACCTAGACAAGGCTAGGTAACGGCTTTGTGAGCTCCATCCAAGAACGGCAATCAGCCAATCACCGTCTGCAAACACGCTGTAGACTCTCGAGAGACGGACGCTGCCATCGGGGAAGCATCCCGCCTTCATGGATTACACGATTTTCCGTCGACTCCAACTCTGCTAGCTGCTCACCAGCTTCCGGATTCATGGTTTTGCTATTCACCAGCCTCGAAGCCCGACTCCGTGGTGCGAGAGCTAATACTAGTACTTAATCACCGCTGAAGGTGTTTCCTTTTGGCACTGCAGCCCAAAACAGCGCGCCTCCACACTTTTCATCAATCTGGGCCGGGGAAAGGGAACGATTGTCATAATCAGTAAATTGTTTCGAAACTCATCTCGTCGGCGATAGAGGCCTGGCAAACTTATTTTGAGCATCTCCAAACTTATTTACCTACTGCTTGACGAATCCGGAAACCCGTCTGTAGTACCAAAGCAGGGTCCCTCTCCCTCTCACCTCGACGCGTATCGGCGTGTTCGTTGCGTCTTGCTTCTTCTCTTTTCGGGAAAAGGAGACGCTTTGGTCGATTGATTGGCGCTCAACGTGTTCTTGGGCGCGGGTGACAATGATGGAAACAGCGGACGGCGCGGAAAATCCGCATCGCACTTTGGGGCCATGTCCCATGATTCGTTGTGATTTCGATGCATCCCAGCAGCAGCAGCAGCAGTTGCAAACAAAATGATGCATCATGAGCTCCCTCGGCTGGCCCGGTCGCAAACAAGCACAAAGCCCATCTTGGAGCCAGGCTGTCGCAACGAAATTTAACAGCACTCGGTAGAAGAAAGGAAAGGTGCACGGTTGAGCCAGCCGAGGCGAAGAGGCAATCTAACTGGGCTGAGAATGGGAATGGAATGGAATGGGAATGGGAATAATGGGAATGGCCTTCTGGAAACACGCTAGAAGGCTCCCGGCGCGCTAGATTATTCTGTTTGATCTTCGCCGCCTGCTCAAGTTGATGAGTTTCATCCGACCCATGGACACATCCATGTGCTCTGCCCTGGGGAAGTGGAAGCTCGTGAGAAGATCCGCTTCGAAGTCCATATTGATGTCATTCAAACCCTCGTATCATATGTATCACATCAGTATGTTCGCTGCAAACGAAGAGGATGAGAAGATCTCATTCCAACCCCAGTCTTGGCCCCCTTGAGATTGGACCGTGATCGTAACAGGTCCTTCTTTTCCCCCATTGTTTGCTGGTCGGTCTCAGGGTCGCTGCATAGGATCACCATCCACTAGGTACTCAATCGCAGGGCAGAAAGCTCGGTAAGTGTTCCAGGTTGCTCAACTTGCTCTTGCAGCCACGAACGAATGCGCCCCATCAATTCCAGCACCGGTCCGCTGCAGGGGATGCTGGCAGCTTCTACCCATGCATCTGCCTTCTTGCGTCGGGTTTGGGCATGTCCTTTTTCCACGGCCACGGCCCATGAAGAATGTTTTGCTTCTTGATATTTATCAGTTCGCCATATTCCCTTTGTTGGGTTTCTCATTCCCGGGCGCCAGGGCAAACGCTCTGATCCATCATGGCCATCTTCATCGAGACATACTCCACAAAATGACTCGTGGCTGGACCCGTTGGAAATCAGAGCGAAACTGACCCAGTCTCAAACGACTTGTGTGTAGACACCGGGAACGTATGGCGGCTATTATTTTCAGCATGATTTGAGCTTACTGTCGCCTCTGGCAATTGCTCGCACCTCAATGCTCTCGTGCTAAGTCTTGAGCTGGGGTGTTCGTTTTTCTGGTTCACGTTTGTTTTGGAAAGTCAAAATTACTGATACACAGTCGATGGCGAATGGCTTGAGCGGCGTCTCGAGCCGCATGCCCGAACGATCACATTACTGTATCAAGGATAATTAGATCGACGGCACCCTTTAGCGTCGCCGTTGGTGCCGTTCGAAGTTCGAAGCACCTGGTTGAACGAACAGATCACTGATGAGGCTGGCAAAACATGTCCATGTCCAATTATTTGATAATTAGTGATGCCTTTCCAGCCATCTCAAGATGTATTAGTATTGCACTAGATATTATTATTTCACGGGGTTTGGAGAACCAAGACTTTCACCTGCAAGTTCTAGGCGATTCCTACCTACTACAATTCTCCACATTCACGCAACAAGACCAATACTGAATCGTCAACATGACATTCGCGTCTGTTTACACAACGGCTTTTTGTTCCTAAGCCTCCGTAACGACAGACTACTTCCATAACAGGCGCGCGTTATTGCGGGCCATCCCAGACCCATCGAGCGGCTGGTGGACGGGGAGAGAGCGGGTCGTAGGCCGGATGCGATGCTTGGTAGACTTCTGCTTCTTTGTGTGGCGGTCGATCACTTCATCCTGGGCCCTGAGACTTTTGTGATTATTATTATTATTATGATCATTATTATTATTGTGAAAAGCCACACAAAAGAACATGCAGAAAGAAAACTTTCGGGTGGGAATTCCGAAGGAGCGGTTCCGAACAAACGACCAAACCATCCATGCCTCCATGCCTGCAGGGGTGAACTGCACGGAGGATTGATAGTACACACACGTGGAAAAGATTGATGAGCATCAGGGTTGAGATGGTTTCTGGACGCTGGCTGTCTTGGTTCCATCTTTTGGTCTCCGCCCCCGATGCTTTCCAGGTACGAGTAGTAAATATTATTGCCATGCCGTATATGCATCTCGTAGAAACCTTCCCATGCTGCCCTTTCGGCCAGGCAGACTTGATCAGATCGACCACGGCGGGATAAAGAACGGCTTTCGTTCCAAGCATTATTTCGATATCCATGGGTAGGGTTTCGCTCCACCTCCACCAGATCTAAATTTCTTCCAAAATTTGCCAAAACGGACATCTTCCCATCGACTTCTGTTGAATGAATACACGTCGTATTCGGCTGGACCTACATGAAGCACAAGACGGACTTGCCACCGACCCAATTCCCATCCACCGCTTCACCGAAAGGCAAATAGAGGACCTTATTTCTGGAACTCCATACCACAACATGGCTATCGCGATGGATTGAGGGCTATGTTTAGCAGCTTACCCATCCGCCAAGCTGTCTGGACGGATTCGTGAGCACACTCAGCATGCTGTGCGGCATTGACGCGACGACAAAGACACAATTTTCAATATTCACCAGGCAAGGCGACCAACGGAAAAGTCCCAAGTACGATATGACGAACCCTTAAACGCCGATCCAATCACTTCGAGGACAATTGTCGCATCAGCAATGCTCGAAAATGGACAAATCACTTTCCCATCGCGGGTACCAACCACTCTCTCGGAACGGCACCACGGATGGCTGCATCGCAACCGCATGATCGTGCTGCCTGCGGACGAGTCCGGTACTCGATAGATTTGACGTTAAACGGTATGCCGGGACTGGGTCAGACGGAGCTGCCTTTATTGTCGGGTTCGCTGCCACGCAAAACGCCATCGAACAGGTGTTCGGTGTCACTGTTGCTAATTCCAGCACGTCTCTGGGGAACCCCGTTGGGCTTACAAACCGACGACGAAAGGCCCAGATGAGATTGTAATCTTCCGATCGCCCTTCTGTGAGTATTCGGGTGTGGACCTTGTGTTTGCCTGGCGTCAGCCTTTGCGACCGTCAACGTTTTGGCTTGCAGAGGCTGTGGAGCATCAGGCTTGATTGGGTAACTACCTGGCATGACCTCGGGCCACTTATCATATTTTATTTCCAGCGGCTCATATTCCATTGAATACGCACTACGTCCCCGGATACACGAGACTGATATCATCACCTGATTAACACCATGTATCTATCGATCTGGGAGGTTACCTCTTCGGCTTGGCCGAAAGTTCTCTCCAATCCCACCAGCCCATTGACATTTTGGACACTCAAAGACTTCAACGCGTCAGACATCAGACATCCTAGAAACCTATAATCTCGTCCGCCACCACTAGAAAACGTTGAGAACGACTCCATTACGTTCGACAGGCTCAAAATTGCCAGGTCGCTCAGTTCATTGGTGCTAACCCAAGCCAACGACACTACCAGACGGAAACAACTCCGTAGTGACTCTCTAGTGAAACCAAGGCCACTGCCGAGAAAAGGTTGGCCCTTTCCCTACAACACGCGTTTCCAATACCATCACTAACTCAAACAGTACAAGTCCACGATCCTTATCACCCGATCAATCGAGTCTCACTATCACCTTTCCGCTCTGTCATATAAGTGGCGGTTCTCTTATCATTTCCATATTTTCCTCTTCCCTCCTTTTCTTCCACAGAATCCTGCCGCTGTCCACAAACGCGCGAGGCACACACACATTTCCCTCATTCCAAGCCGAATCACAGCCTACCCCTGTCCAGGTTTGCTACATGCTACACCAAGCCGCGCCGCTCCAAAGTTCCAGACCCAATAAGCCGGTTCTTGGAATATTTAGAGGCTCATCGTGACTGCTTTCACGACTGCAGTAGGGCTGCCTGCACCCCGCCTCATCGGGTCCTCGGTTGATTTACCTCTATGAGATCAGCCTTGCTGATGCAGTCATCTGCAGACCTGGACCTGGTGGTCTGATCCTGATACAAGAAGTGATATATTGAATATATTGAGTGACGGTTTTTTGGGGGCGACTTTGCAGGTGTTTGTTTTTGATGTTTTTGATTGGTGGTTAAGTGCTGAGGTGGGAGTGTCGAAATTGATAAGCCGCCTAGAGAGAGTCCAATGTGGCACCCGGGGCACGAAGAAAAGTGGGATGGTCTGAGGCGATTGGATTGAATTGAATTGAAACTAGATAATCATAATATAGATATGTGTAATGTATATCCATCTCAAAGTACGATATGTATTCACATTTCAAAAATGCAATCGATGACTTCTAAAGTATGTTTGGAGGCTTAGCGAAAGAGAGGTACGGTGGGTAGGGATGGGTTGAAAGCCTCAAAATACCTATATATATAGTATATTACGAAGAAAAAAGATCTACTTTTTCAAAGACAAACAACAATAATAACAATAAAAATAACCCAAAACCTCCAATCAAACCTTTGAAACACCCAACAATTCCTCCTATCGATCGTCCTCTACCCGCTATACATCCAACATCCCACAAGCTATAAACAGATACAAACACCACCCTATAGCTAAAAGCCTATCAAAAGAATCATTTCTACTACCAACCTCAAACTCAAAGACTAAGATAGAGACGATATCTATATAGTATAGTATAGTACAATCTTACTTACAATCTTACTTACTTACTTCAAAAGGCAGTTTAGTATATATATATATATCTAGATATTATTAATCCTTTCTAGATACGTCCTTAGTTAATAAATGAAAGGGTTATAAAGTAAAGGGTTTAAGGGGGAAGGTCTAACTTGAAGCTAATTTAGATTCAACGTCCGGCGATCGATTAGGATAGAAGGACTCATTGCTAGGGGATTATCTACGGCGGGATTCGTTTATTAGGGGTTTTGTCTCGATTAGTTGAATCTAGGGTAATTTTTAAAGTTGTAATTTGTAGAAAGGAGGAAATATTAGTTAACGTTAGTTTTCTTAAGGCGGATAGTACTAAATCTGCCCCCAATATCTTTATTTCTACCCCCGCCTAGAATCTAGTAGACTATTCCCTTAATATAGGCGCTTAAGTCATTTCGCAATCAATAATATTATAGTAGTAGTTAAAAACAGCTTAATCTTTATATAATATAGTATTAGTAGACCCTACTATAATCTAGGCGGTTAGACCGCCTAAATCGTATACGACCGGGGCGTATCGTATAATATACGTTATATAGCTATTCATTAACAAGTGGATTGGCAAGAAACCATCGAGGGTGTTAGAGGTAATAGTATAATCTAGCGCAACCACCATGACATCATTGATCGCGAAATGACTTAAGCGCCTATATAATAGGGGATACCCCCCTAGATTCTAGGTGGGGGCAGAAATAAAAAAGCTTGGGGGCGGATTTAAGAGAGTTGGGGGCAGATTTAGTGTCCGCCTTTCTTAATTACCGGTATCTCTTCATTTATTTAGCTTTTAGGCGTGTTTAAAGAGGACTATATCTTAGCTGGCTATACTGAGTCAATTCAAACACACTATTTTGGCTGATCGGTAAATGCCAAAGAGGTCTTTTCGCCCAGTTTTTCTTTATCTTTTCCTCTAGCGAGTTGGTTGAATATGAAGCCCGTGGAGGATATAAGACTACTCTGATCGAGTCAATGATACTGGAAGCTCTGAGTCTAATCAGGTTTTACGTCCTAACTAAAGTCACAACACCGAGCTCCCTACAAATCGCCGAAGTGTGATCAAAGCAACAAGTCAACCCGGAGAGAACGCAAGTCCTTAACACCACCGATGAATAAAACACCCTCCACCCCTCCACGCAACAATTCCCCCATCCACCCGCCTCAAAACCAAATGTAAAGAAATACTCAACAAACCCCACCTAACTGACTCTCCGACACTTGAAACTCGCCGCGCCCGTCGGTTTCGATCCCATCTCAATCCCAACATCAAGAACAGACTTACCACTGAGAAGAACCCACTCCGGATCACAATATTCATCAATATAAATCCAGCAGTAAGTGTTCCCAGAGAATTTAATGGAGTCGAAACCGTCGATACCCACGTTGAAACATTCGAGATCTTTCGTGCAGACGTTTTTTTGGCATTCGCCTGTGAAATCGGCGCCGGTGCAGTAATCGACACATGTTCCGAAGGCTGGGGTGGCTACATTGCGCGTGGCTAGTTCTGCGGCTGCTGCTGCTGCTGGCGTTGCATCGATGAACTGGATATCTCTCTTTTTGTAAGGGCGCGAGCATCGGAAGCTCTTGGCTGTGTTGAGGGTCCATCCCGCAAAGGCTTTTACATCGCTCGTGGGCTCCTTGATTATTGTAAGCGGGGCTGAGCCTGACGATTTGCAGTTGTCTAGCAGGTAAAGGGTGCAATGAGTTGCTCCGCCGAATCCGATTGATCCGATGCCACTGTCAGAAACAGAGATGCAGTCAGACGCTTCCATACAGCGGTTGCGAGTACAGTCGCCGGTGAAGTTTGAACCGGTGCAGTGATCGATGCATGCACCGAATTCTTCGCGCTTTGCGACTTCGACTGGCTGGACCTCGACTGGCTGGACCTCGACTGGCTGGACCTCGACTGGTTGAACCTCTCTCTTCTTCACATATCGCGCACACATGAAACTTTTCGGCTTAGACTTTTCACCCTTCCATCCTGAAATACCAGACAAATCGCTCGATGTCTCTTCGACACTGAACGTGAGGTTACTCGGATCTTCTCTGCAATTTTTCGTCGGGTAGATAAGACAGTAACCAGCTCCACCGAACCCAATGGCGTTGACACCGAGTGGGGGAGTGACGCAGATGTTGGCATCCGTGCAGTAATTTCGAGTGCATGATGCATCTTCTATGAAGGCGCTCCAGCAAAAGTCGACGCATGTACCGGTTACTGGTATGTATACACGCTTCTCGACTTCGGGAGCGGCGACTGCTGTTGGTGATCCTTTGAAATCGTGCTCGGAGCAGTTGTCTACGCAGGTTCCCGACTCACCTCGCGAGGTGAGACTTGAGCGTGAGACGCGTCCTTTCATCCGTGCTTCGACGCTTAATGGCTCCTCTTCGCGTGTCTCGATTGCCTTGTTCGAAGTGGCACTGTTGTTCGCCAGCTCGCATTTGTAACTATGTCCCAATCCCTGAAGTAAATCTTCCAAATCGTGAATGCCACCCTGAATCTGAATGTGCGAATTTCGCCCATCAACCTTGCAATCAAAAGCCCGATAGACGTCGCAGACGATACCGTCAGCGAAGTCGATGGATCCCATTCCCGACAAGACTTGGCTGTTGATATTCATGCACTGTCCAGATGATGCACAATTTTTCAAATAGCAATGGCGAAATTGGAAGCTATCAGGTTGATTACAGAAACCGATGCATGTGTCTGGAGTGCGATTTGACGTCTCCGTGACCTCCGTGGATTGCACGACTGGAGGCGCTTCTCGTTCCTCAACGGCATCTATACGGATTGCCGTCGAGTTCTTCTGGACTTCAGCAGCATGAGGAGGATTCGACCTGCAGGAAAAACACTTGGCTCTACCATCGTTCACGCCCTCTTTCAGTAGAGGTGTAATATCACTCATGCTCTTGGTGATGAAAGCATGCGACTTTCTTCCGAGATCGATACATGCGGAGTTTGTCCAGACATCGCAAGCAAAGCCATCGTCGAAGTGGATACTCGCCATTCCACCCGGTAATGGTCTATTGATGATGTAGAGTACAAGGGGTTCGTAACAACCAGTCAAGTTTTCACCATACTGCTCGCTGTCAGGGCTGTTGGACCAATCGACCCTGATGCATGGGACACGCCTCGAAATCTCCTTTTGGGCGGGTATCCTGGATTTCAACGCTGTGACTCCCGGCGCTGCTCGTTCCTCAACGACCCGGGATTCGGGTTGCTTGGAGACAGAGCGACGGTTCTGTCCCTTCCAGACGCAACGATAACTCTTCGCGGAAGCTGTCATGTGCTCTTTGATATCAGCAACAACTGTATGAGTCTGGTATGTAGAGTGCGGTCCATCTTCTGTGCAATCAAGAGCAGTCCAGAGACCGCAAGTGACATCTTCGGCCATAAAGATATTGGCCATTGAATCGCCGATTGGTCCGTCTGCGGTAACGAGTCCTTGGATTTTCATGCATTGGCCAGGTGGCCCGCATTGGTTTTCGACGCAAATGCCGGTCACGTCCGAGGCAGGAGTGGTGCAATATTTGATGCAGATATCGTCGATGCTTGTAGCTAAGGCCGAGCGGGAGTCGAGTTTGTGAGACTTCAGGTAGCTGTTGAGCATGCCTTGACCGCCATTGTTGTTGTCGAGAGCGAGGGCGTTGATGAGTGGTGAGGTCAATAGGACCACAGCCAGGCTGAGGAGCTTCATCTTGGCTCCTGAGCCCATTGGGTAAGCGCCGAAGTGATTGCCTGTCTATGGTGAGCAATAGAGTAAAGCAGAAACAGGCTAAAACTTGCTCACCTGTTCGTGGTTGCTAGAACCCAGATATTGTACCCAAGTGCGTCGTTCAGTAGCAAGAGAAGGGGGAGTAGCGAGGATAGCGGTCAAGGGGAAGAGGCCTGGGTTAATACTAGAGGAGAAATCCCAAGGTTGGATGAACCTTTAGTGTGGTGGAAAAGGATGAAGGAGTAGGAAGATTGAGGTCAAGTTGTGATTCTTTAGTAGTCGTGTAGATCTGTGACCCGGCGTGAGCCACAACACAGCACAGCTCCGATAAGTATCGTGTGACCCAATGTTACCTGAACATAACTCAATACAGACAGTAGTCAAACCACTGACTTCCGATGGTACCCTATGTCTCTTTGTCTCTATCCCTATCTTCGATGTTACCCAGAATGACTAGACCAAGAACCGTTCCTTTTGCACTACCTTGGCAGTATTAACTTACCAAGTTACAACAACCCCACTACTCTGGTCCCGAAAGGTTCACCTAACACCCTCGAGCCAGAGGAATCAATGTTTCGATACATCTAACGATGACTGCAAACTTATTGACTCTGTGCCTCAAAAAAAAACTTCTCAACGGGACTGAGATGAAGAAGACAAGACACGCGAAGCCCATTCTGTCACCATTGCACACACTATCTCTATCCCAAGCTCTTAACCCAAGCTCTTCCCCAAACACCCAAATGACCTATGTGGAAAAAAAGACATCATGCTTACCTTAAGATAAAAAACCGCTAATGCATTCAAGTGATTATCTGTATACAATAAGTATTCACAAACGCCACCATCCACTCGTTCCATCGACCAATATATCTGCTAGAACACACATAAATCCTTGACCCCCCAAAAACTATCATCTTCTATCAAACCACCTCCCCCAACCGCCTCTCTTCCCCTCCGCCCCCGCATATCTCCCCTCAACCTCCTCCCACTTCCTCCTCTCCATCTTTCTCCTCGCACTAAACGCCCTAGTAAATCTCCAAACTTCCGTATCCGCCAAATTCCACGCCTCAACTGTTTCCCTCAAAAGAATCTGGTGCCTCAGTTTGCTCCCAATCGTCTCCCTCAACTTCACAAGTCTACTCCTGTCCAAATCCAACTCCTCGGCACTCAATTGCGGTCCTTCAAGCTTGGGAGGCTTGGGACGACGTTCGGGGCCAGGAACCGGAGTTTCGCTCTTCCCGTCGGACGTTCCGTTGCGAGGAATGGCAAAACCGAAGATCCAGTCTAGGTCTTCGTGGTATTCGCGTTCGGCTGTCAACCAGAGGGAGTGCCAGATTCCCCAATCACCAGCAATAGCCTCCTTCAGTCTACTCACGCGTTTAGAAGCACTAACAGCGCTACCTTGGAGATCTTTCGTGACAGCTGTAACCCACATGTCTCTCCCATCTTTCATTCCCAATCTGCGGACGAAAGAGGAATCAAGGGTATCGCGGCTGTTTGTGAGCGCCGTCGTGGTGAAAGGGTGCGGCACGGAGCCAATATTGAAGAGGCCTGTTTTGTTGTTGAAATTTGCTGGAGTTCGGATGGTGAGGGGGACGCTGTCTACACAATTTTTGCATTTGGGTTTGTTTGGGGGACATGATGTTGGGATGGGGTTTATTGGGCATTGGGTGAGGTTTCCGGCGATTTCCATGGCGCTGATGGTGAGGACTGTCATATGTTGTGGGAGTGGTTTTAGAACAGCGACGCCTTTGTCGAAGACAGTTTGCCATGTGGTCTGGAGATGAGCATTGCTGCAGTTGTACGGTCAGTATTGTGCAACAAGATCGAGTTATACAAGGGGCACAGATGAGGAAAGTAACTTACATCAACTCTCCAAGTAACCGCCATCCCTTCGCTTGCTTGACATTCTCCGTCGAGAAGAGGTTGTCAGCAACAACCTTATACTTCTCCTTGATAATCCCATCACTGTAATATGCAACCCCGTCATGCTTTTTATCAATCGTAAAAAGCTCCAACTCATCGAACACTGGGTCCGCAAGACTAGTAACCTTCTTCAAGTCATCCGGCTTCTTAATGACCTGCTCAATTGCCTCATTAATCGCCTTCTTCTCCCCACAGAAAATAGCACTCTCCAACCCCTGATACCTCGTCAATAACGGAAAGCCCCCCCTCCTCAAAAATGACAGCAAATTATTGTCATAGGCCGCCATTGGAAAAGCAAGCCAATTACTGAGTATCCCATCCCCCATATTACCCCAAGCAAGCCATCGCAGAACCTCAATTTCAATATTATCCTGCAGCCCCAACAACTGCACTTTTCTATACAGCGGATTATTGATCGCCTCTGCCCTCCCCAGAACCACAGGACGAAACCCCTGCGCCCACCACGCCCGTCTCCATTGAAGCAACAGCCTCTCCTCAGCAACTCTCACACTTTTCGCCTTCTTCGCCTGAGGACTAGCCTCATAAAAAGTATAAATATCCGTTCTCTTCCTCAACGGCGGCAGAACAGCCCTGCCCTCATCAAGCGTAACCTGACCCGAAAAAGGATTCTTCCACCTCCAGTCTGAATACCACTTCGCATCTCCCGTGGAGCTGTTACTTTGTAGCGCTGGTTTGTGTGCTGCGGGAGCGAAAGGGTTGATCGAACTTGGTATTCGGGGCAGGGATGGGTCTTTTAGACTTTGGGGGAGGCGGTCTGTTACTGCGGAGACGGCGGGGGGGACCTCAATCGAATGTGTCGTGAGGATAGTTATGAGGGTTGCGAAGAAGGCTAGGAGGGCGAAGAGGACTTGGAAGCGGCGGGGAGGCATTTTGAGGGTTATTGGTCGCCCGCAACATGTTCGCTGAGCGGGCATGATTGCGGCTATGAATGGTCCGAGTATCGAGTTGAGGGAATGTGACCGTCAGTTATCGCCGTAGGATCATTGTTCGCGAGGTTGAGTTGTCGCTGAGAGTGAATGTCGCTTGTGGCTGTGTTGCTGGTCGAGGTGGGACTCTGTGAATGTAAAAGGGGCCAGCAAATGCTAGAAACATTCTACATGCACATATGTACCTCACATTTGTAGGTATATGTGAGGCAGAATATCGTCAATCTGATTCCGAGGAACAATTGAATGTCGAGATATTTAAAAAATGAAGATTATTGGTACATTTGGTATTACAAAGCTCCCAGGTCGAGCTGTAGGTAGTGGATAGAATTTACACTACTTCTACAATATCCTCTCGGAAAATGGCTTTCGAAATCCAGCTTGGTCATGATCAAAAGATACTCCTGTCCTTTGAGCGCCAAAATGCTTCGGCCTGCCACCAAATCTATCGCTCGCATGCGCATTCTTCTTATATCTCGGTGCTACTCCTGACTCGCCGGTACTCGCGACACCCATCTCGCGCCATTTCTTGGGCGGCCTCACACCAAGCTCAGCCTGTTTAGTCCAAATTTTTTCGCCGCGACGCTCCCATCTCTCCTGTCTATCCAGCACTTCTTCCTCACTGGGCTGCCAGTTCGCTCGCAGGATTCTACGGATTACCTCTGGGGATTGTTTGAATTGTTGTGCTAACATTGGTGTTGAAAATTTGTCGGGATCGGATTTGTGCATGATGCGAATGGCTTCTAAAGTATCTGGAGAGAGACGCTTCGGTGGTGCCCAAGCCTCGCCTCCAATCTTTCGTTTGACGGCTTCTTTCTGCACCATCCATGGCTCACGCTTTGCGTATGGCTCATTAGATCTAGACCTGGAAAGAAAAGGAGTTTTTGATCGGTCTCCACGGTCATCTGAACTACGTGGTCTCTCCGTACGATCGAATTCGCTGCGAGTACTACTTTCGCTCTGGCCGTTGAATTTTTGCTTATGATCTGATAGACCCAGTGGACGGATGTTTTGAGTGTCTCTTGTGCCATATTGTGATCGATCTGAGTGGAGTGGAAATGCTCCAGCTGAGTTCGTGGAGTCTTCGTTGCGATCCCAGTGTTTGCCCACAAAGTCCTGAAAAGCCCTCTCTCCAGAACCCCACCTCTTGTCTCCTCCCGCCTTGTAACTCAAGTTCTCACTGTCTGAACCATCATTTGTCTTGCCAGACTCCTTTGCCCTTCGTTCTGATCGCTCCAGCTCATACTCCTCTTTGGTTTTGTAGACTCTAGGCTCGTAATCAGGCGAGCGAATGCGGTTCATTTTGGCGGCGGCATCGCGATAATGATTTGGGATATCTGGAAAAGCCTTTGGCCTTTTTGTATAAATCCCAGGCCGTGGCTCCCCACCACGTCGAATCTTGAAGCCCCTCTCTTCTTCTTCACGCAACTGTTCAGGCGTTTTCCTCAAGTCTTCCCGTCGAGCTGCTTTTTGATCCCGTCTCGCCTGCCGCCTTACTGGTTCCGCCTGCTTATCTGCCAGCTTCTCCCTGTCTCTTTTCGCCTGTTCTTCAGCCTTGATATCGGCCTCATCCGTCAGCGTCTCTCCAGCGGCAATTCGGGCCCTTCTAGCTAGCTTGATTGCAAGTTTTTCAGCCTTGCGCTGGGCTCTGAGGAAGCCTTCAGTGCCAGGTGTCTTCTCTTCCGCTTTCTCTCGCTCCCTCCGCTCTCGCCTGACACTCTTCTTTGATGCAGAATGTAGACCCTTGACGGCATGCCATCGAGATTTGGTTCGGACAGGAAGTGCCCCCCATTGTATAATGCTTGGGGTGGGACGACTAGATAGGATGTGGAATATGGGCCTGATGGACGTTATTTGGCGGGAAAGGCATATCATCGCATTGGTCAAGATGTTGATGTCGCATCGCGGCTTGAAGGAAAGTATTTGGCGAGTGGTCCCTGACTTTTAGCGTGTGCCAGCATCTTTTGGTTTTCTTGACGCCAGGTATTCTACTGTGTAAGCGGCTACAACACCATCTTCTCCAGTATACAATCTTCCGTTTGTGGTGATTCAATCTTCAAGCCCAATACCGCGCAATCACGCGACCATGGAAATGATATATCAGACGCTAGGCCGAGTCAGACCCGTCGATTCTGCTATTGAGGTCATCGACTCTTCCGGCATGGGTCCTATACTAGTAGTAGCCGGGGATACTCTCTCGTAGAGTTTCAACCCTGAGTGCTCTGATATCTTTTGCTCCTCCAAAATTCTTGCTCCAATTTATCCGCAGTCTACGCCGTCTTTCCCTCTCGTAATTCTCCGTTCGTTTGTTCCCCGTCGTGTTGCTAATGGCGTGGCCAAACCCGTTTCGCCGGAAGACCGCAAATACCGTCAAGTACATATACATTCACATGTGGAAATGTTCCTTCACCTCGATTCTAACCAAAGGACAGTGCCTGGGATTATACGTTCGATGTCACACCAGAGCATCCGACCCCAGAGTCTATGCACCCGCTCAAATTCACTTACGACACACTCGCCGAGAAGTGCTACGAACGACTGAACGAGATATCGCCGCCGCAAAACAAGAGCCTGCCACGGAACAATACCCAATTTACACAGGATGTCAAAAAAGATGAGAAGAGGGCGCATAGAGATCTATACGTGGTTCTCAAAGAGCACCATGGAGAAGACGAGACGCTGTCGATATTGTGGAAAGAAGTCAATACAATCCCAGATTGGGTGAACTGGGATCAAATTGCCCGCGGCCAAGACGTCTTCTACCGCTATGGTGGAGCCAACTTGACAGGCCTGGCATACCAAAGCCTACTGGGTGGTATGGGTGCAGCAAGAGTTGCAGAAACACTAGCTAGGACGGGCGGTTTCTCTACCAAAGTCGCTCGGCGGCGACTTTACGAAACGACGCAACACATCTTGCAATGCACCAAATCCCTTGAATCCATACAACCAGGGGGCGACGGCTGGGCATCAACAATCCGCGTCCGCTTGCTCCACGCCGCCGTCCGCGCAAGAATAATGTCACTTCAAAAAACCCGTCCAGAATACTACAACACCGAAGAATGGGGCATACCTATAAACGACCTCGACTCCATCGCCACAATAGGAACATTTTCCTCAACTCTAATTTGGCTCTCCCTGCCCCGCCAAGGCATCTATCTCCGCCAGCAAGAAATACTAGATTACCTCGCTCTCTGGCGATATGTAGGTTACCTCATCGGTTCCCCAACAGACCCCTTCTCGACTCCTGAAAAGGCCAAAAAGACTATCGAGAGTCTACTTTACTACGAGATCCGTCCCTCGGAAACGAGTAAAATCCTCGCCAACAACATAATCCGCTCCCTTGAAAACCGTCCCCCTATCTTCGCTTCCCCCGATATGCTCATAGCCTCCGCCCGCTGGCTAAACGGCAATGACCTATGCGATGCTCTTGGCCTCATGCAACCATCTCTCTACTATTCCTTCCTGATGGCAGGTCAATGCACTTTCTACATGGTCATGTGCTACGCCTATCGCTACATCCCGTACCTCGATCGCAAGAAAATCGATTTCCTGAGAAGGGCGTTTTGGGTTATGATCGTGGACAGTAAGAATGGACTTGAGGGGAAAGAAACGACCTTTGAATTCAAATACGTGCCTGAGTTTTCGACGGTGACGGAGATGGGGGAGGGATATGTGGGGGCTAGGGAAGGAACGAGTATTGAGACGAGGAATTTGAGGTGGTTGCTTTGTGGGATTGCGGGGTTGGGATGTGTTAGTTATATGAGTGCGAAACTCGTTGGTGTTGTGGGAGGGATGATCTGTGGTTGAGCGGTTCGGCTTTGGAGAAGGGTTAACTCGGTGATATGAGATGAGCATTGTTTACATATATTGAAATGATCTTAACGATGGAGCGGCGTGTGTTGGTACTATTCTGTATGAGCTCAAATCACCTTTTGGATAATATACACATCTATCTTCATCACCTTCGTCTCATATCCACTGTTTGCTGAACCACCTGAATAGAAACCGAGTAACGTCACCTAAGAGACAATTCCCCCCAATTCTACATCACCACGCTAATTCTCATTAACCCCAAAGAAATGAATCGCCATAATGTTTTATCGATCTTGAATGAAACGAGATACTAGAAAGGAGTTCCAGTTTCTACCACTACGGATTGAAATTTTCTCTAGAATCCTTCGAAGGCGGTCAAACGAGCCGAGTGAATTTGAATTAAGAAAATTATTGGCAGTAGTGTTGATTCGGGATCTGATGAAGAGCTAGACTTTATGATTTTTCTTTGTCCGATCTGATGTTCATACTTTCAAGAACTGGTTGATAGCGATGGCGATGGCGATGGCGAGAATCATCCCACCGAATATTGAGACTTAGGTTGCCAGAGGGTTCCTAATGTTGTTGAACACAAAGCCTACTGGTGGCGGATCCTCGCTCTTAGCTTTAGGGACGGATATCTGATGTTTGAGGTGGATATTCGAAGAGAATCATCAGTGGCGAGGCTGGAGGCCTGATCGGCGTTTTTCCAAATGGGGTTAATGGTGTCGTTTGCTTAACGATGTACATGAGTTATATAGTTCGCGTGAAGCTCTGTAGAAAAGAAAATCGTAAATACTAACAGTGTTAGGAAATGAAGAAAGCGTACTACTGTAGCACGACAGTGACAGAGCCTTCCTACTGACCAATCTTCTCCAAAACAATGGCATCGCCGAGATCGAGTATGTCAAGGATAGTAGATTTGAAGATGAATAACGATGAATAAGAACACTTGTATTGTATTTGTTAAGACAATCGCTAAGGATCTTAGCGAGTATGGTTTATATAGTAATACGTGTTCTTTTATCAGTCATGTGACAGGATCCTGACAGAGTACGCAACGAGTACGCAACCCCCAATCTATCTCCAGAAACAACTCCAATTCAGAACGAAACCTCCAAAACAACCTTTCATTCCTCAAAGTTAATCCAACAGCCTCGCGTCAAGGATCCACTTCTCGCCGCGACGTCAAAACAAGACATTTCGCCAAGTCTAAACACGACAAACATAGATTGATCTGAATCATGCACATCGACCTGACACGCAATAAGATCGACCACCTTCATTTGCTTAAAGTGATCTGAGAAGCCACATGATCTATAGACAAGGGCAGGACCTGGTTGCCGGAGGCTCAGCCTTATTGTTTGGCACCTGAGTCGCGTGGAGGTCGATCTGTGAACATGAGGTAATCTTTGTGAAGGAGGCTATGACGAGGTCAGCGCCGAGGTCAAGTTTGTGTTTTTCTCATGGCAGAGAGGATTTGGCTGTTAATATTGAGCGGAATTGATTGTGGGAGCATTATGGGCTTCTGGAATGGACCACCAGCTCGTGGAGCGACATTGCTGCAAAATTAAATTCTGCAAAAGCAGTATTGCAATTTTCGAACTCGGAAGGCACTGCCGGCTTGGCTGGTAAGGCTGGATGAAGGCCTTGTAGATAGACGCGAATCATTCTGGAGGCTTGACTCTCACTGTAACTGGCACCCGGAGCGATAACGGGTCAAGAAAGCGGTTTGCGCCAAGCATTATTTTCATATCTAGAATCCGGGGTAGAGGTTGTAATTCGGCCTTGTTGTGGCCAAAGCGCAATATCTTGTTTCCTGTCATCCAGAGGCCGCGTTTCCTGTTTCCCGTGCTCATAGCTTCGTAACATGGCTGGGACCATTCCATTGCTTACACCAGTGAACACTGAAGTGCACTGACTGACCCGTGCGTCATGGCTCGCCTTAATAGACGAGTTATAACTCCTCCTTGAGTATCTAGACTATGACCGATTGTCAGTGGGCACGCAATCGTCTCGAGTACAAACCGCATTAATTGAAATGGGGTCCTCAGGCCACCGGCATGGATAGATGTCCTCGCACAACTACCAAGAATAGTATTCACAGAGGTTGTGAGTGAGTGGCGTGGACCCGGGGTACGAGAAAGCTGGGTGTGAGACAATGCCGATATAGAGACATGCAGATGAGAGTGAGCGAAGGGATACATAAGTCCTCCGGAATTCTTTGAAATTGGAGTCATCAACAGCATCAGCTTCATTCACTTCAAAGACAATCAACTCCAAAAAGACCACCCACGAGCATCATGCAATTCTCCACTATCTTCCTCGCCGTGCTCGGCCTCGGGTAAGCTTTCCAGCTGCGAGAATACTTTGGTCATCTCGCTAACACCTTTCGAAGTGCAACCGCTTTTGCATTGCCAGCTGATGCAGCTGTTGCTAGCGGAGCAACTCTCAATGCCGCTGCCGATCGACCGAATTGCGAACGCTTCCGTCCAGGAGAGCGTGACTACAACGACTTTCGCTGCGAACGTCGAGGACGATGTGACCACGGGGACTGGAGGGAGCGGGGCAGAGACTGCCCCCGTCCAAGGTCGGTCCAACTGACTTGCCTCAGCTCGTCCATCACTTTGCTGACAAGAATCTCAGAGAATGCGAGCGCCGTGAGCGAGACCGTGACTGCGGTCGCTGGTACTAATGGCCTAGGCTGTGTCCGGTAGGATCTCTGGTTCGGAAGAGATGGCGAAAGGATGTTTTGGCTCGACTGTACATATTAGCAATGAATTGACAACAACTTCTTTCATATCGTCGCATCTATTGGCTAAAACGTGGACTGCACGCTGTGCCTTCAATACACGTCCCTTGTTCGTGAAGCAGCCTTCAGTCTAAAATATCTACATCAAGACCGATGTTGGTGATTTCTTTACAGACATGTTGTGATCGTTCGGACGGTGTTTTGATCGTTCGGACGGTGTTTTGAGAACAGCCTTTACAAGGCAGAGGCTGAAGTTCAGAAGCCGGAAGGGGACATGATCGAAGAGATACCGCATCTGTCACACGGCTGGGTGGTAGGCATCTGACAATGACCCGACGAAGAGTAAATGGTGATGTAGACCAATATCCATATCTGAATATTTGCCTGTAAAGTTGAAGGATCGTGCTAGCACGAGGTCTTTTGCACTGGATGCTATTCTCCCGCTTCTCGGACGCTTCTTGTGAAATAAGCTGAAAGCTTGCTTGGTCAACTTGTGAAAGCATCCTGAAGCTTAATAGGATGAGGTCGAGGCAAGAAGGTGACTTGGTTGCAATATCCCAATCTCATGGTTATCGTACAGTGAGATACGTTCTGTTTCAAAAGGAATGAATGGCTGCCTAGGTTCGATCAGCAACTTCCCAAGGTCGGGTCATCCCACAACACATCAGTCAGCAAACTCTCACCCATCCACAATCGAAAACAGAGCAAAAAGATCACCACACAACCTGGCGGGTGTGTAGCTACGTAAATCCCCGGACGGATTTAGCTTCGAATCGAGTGGTCGGGTGGTGGTAGGTGGTTGGTTTTCGGTGGTTTGCGGCGACGGTGATTCGAACTTCCTCCCTCCATATCCTCCACATGTATGAATTTGACCCGACGTAGGACCTACTACGATGCCCTTCATATGACAAAGAATCGAGAATTTTGAACTATATGCACCATGTCAACCTTTTCTTCACCTCTACCTTTTCTTCCAACGTCCCTCAGGACCCTATATGCGAAATGGTCTAGATAACGAGAAGGGGTAGATCAAGCAATTTTCCGGATCACCTACGCTTCTGGGGTTCATATCGCTTCGTTTTGTATTCTGTGTTGGAGGTTGAGTGTTGAGGTTGATTCCCAATAGTCGAACGTTCCTGCCTCACTGAACACAACACTGACCAAGTTTGTATCTTGTGACAACTCTTGCTTCAACTCCAATTTCCCCGTCAACATTCAACTCCAGAAAACTCATCGCAACAATGCCAGACTACGCTGGCATATCGATCAAATTACACACCCCCTTTGCGCTCCAAGGTCTACCAGAAATCGCGCCCACCGAAGACATATCCGATCGCTCTCCAGCAAAACGATCCGTCGACCAATCGCGATGCCGCGTCTCAGCATTCGTCCCAATCATGCCGCAAGCTCACTTCTGGATTTCATACCGCGTCGAAGAACCGCCAGCCGAACCGATGGGAGTCTTCTACGTCTTCAAACTTCTGGTCAACGGACAACCGCTTGTCACATGGTGCTGTGATGAGGAGGAAGGGTGGCGTGGTAAGACTATGTTCAGTCTGTATGGTGCTGAACAAGATGACGCGGCTGGAGGCGCAGGAATGCAGAAAATGTGTTTCCATTTCAGCAAACAAGACCGAAATAGCCAGGGAGAGGAAGCACCCGAGTTTACAGAAGAGCGGGAACGCTGCATAGAAGTCAAAGTCTGCAGAGCCAATGTCAAGATTCGCGTGCCGAGAGACTTGCCAAAGTACGAGGAAATACCTGAGCTATCTGGATTTGAGTGAGTACTGTCCAGACTGATGCCAGCAAAAGCTGATTAGCGACAGACTTCGTACTGGAGGGGTTACTAAGCGAGGCAATCCGAGAACTTTCTATAAGTTTGGCCTGCTGGATCCGTTCGATTCTCCCCATGCCACCTTCAGATTCTACTGTCGAACCCTCGAAGAGTTTGAAGCCCTCGGTCTGAAGACGGATAAACCCGATATCAAAGAGCCTGAATCTACCTGTCAAGCGAGTCCTGTGTCGATTAGGAGCGAGGCTTCGGATAAACACTGGATGGCACCAAGTAGAATCCCCACAATCAAGCTAGAGCGAACCCCAAGCATCTCTGATTCATACTTCAGCTATCCCACTCGTGCACCTGGGAAGAAGAAGAAAAAGCGAGTCAGCACAAATGGTGACGGCTCTCCACTGAAAATCCATTGCGAAGATAGTCCCCAGTCTAGTCCCGAACGTCCTCGTCCATTGGGTCCGAGGAGGATCATAAGCAGAGGAACCACGGGTCCATGGGTACCCCCAATGCCTAATTCTCCAGCCCTGCCACCTCCTGTACCTAAACATGCTGATATATGGCAGTTCGGCCCAGTAACCGAAACGACGACCAAGACTGTTGACATTGTGTACAAAGAGACGGAGGAAGAACCGGTTGTCAATCCAAGACGTCTCTCAATCCCTCCCTCGATGGTGCTGAGGCCATTGATAGCTCATGGTCCACTAGACTCGTCGCCGCAGAAAATCGACATAGGACCGGAAGTTGTGTCCCACAAAGACAAAGCCCTGCCACCATCGCCACGTCGAAGAGCACGCACTGAGACTGGAGGATTGATGAAGTGTGTGTTGGCGAACTCGATTGCGAGGAGGAGGAATCTCACGAATCCAGAAATGAAGCTTGGTTCGCACGCGCGGATGTGAAGGATGCCATGGTTCTGGGTCGGGAGGACCCGTAGGTCGAGGGCTGGGTACCACTGCTATGTACTTCTGAATGATGCTTGCTTTTACCTATGATGATGTACGGAGCAGAACAATAAGAGTGGTAGAAGTCGTCGAGAAACAGCGTTAGACACTTTCTGGTGACGATGAATTCGGTCCGGCCCAAAAGTTCTAATGGTCAGCCCTTTTGGGGATACACAAGAATCAGCAAACGTAATCTTCTGACCTTGCTTTTGTAAAATCAAAAAGCACTTTCTTCACCAACGACCGACTTGGTTCTAGCTGGCGAGTACGTGGCAGTGGGATGATGATTATCGTCGGTCGTCGGGAACTTCCGGAAATATACTTTTATTTTTAGCGGCACTTAATCTTTTCGCTTCTAAAAGCCCTATTCTGTAAGGGAAGTCTTGATCACGTCGGGGTAAAATTAAGAATTATAAGAAAATACCTTACGTTACTCCTTCGCCCCAGACTTGAACGAAGATACAGACCAAGACATTCCCACATTATCAAACAAGTCAAAGTAGCCAGCCCGAAGCAATGCCCCTACGGTCCTGGGGGTGTTGAGAATCTGAATTGAACTCTATAGACTACGACGCGTCGGTGATATCAAGCGACATGGACAGTTTGGTTCGCACTCAAATCGAGTCCTTTGAGTCTTTTCAGGTCGTTGCGGACTTGGAGGACTCATTTCCGCATTTTGGGCGGTACCGCATGTTGATTTGAAAGCCAGAACTGCAGTGCGTGGACAATGCGACGACATCAAGCGACAGAAACGACGCGATATAGGCACGATTTGTACAGAGAGGTTCGTGAAGTACTTCGTATCCGAACCATATCTAAGCGACGAGATCTTTACAGAGAAGTAAGAACTAATAGTCTTTTAAACGAGAATAAGGACTAGGATTCTACTTAACAGTAGGAAATATCCTAGCGAGCTTTATTTTTAACATTTCTAGAAATTATACGCCATGGGACTTTAGATGGTTATAATGAAGTTATTAACCATCTCTGTACGGTTTCTGTCGCATGTTATCGCCGGCGTATCTCGCGCTTAAGTTTTGATGGGAACAGAGGTGGTCGGCCTAGGAATGATTTGAGGCCGGTCGAGGAGTATATTTAGGTTGGCCCACGAGTTGGCGCCCTTGCCTTGTCTACGGAAAAATGGTTCCAATTGATGTAAGTCACGGGTTGTGTTTATGAAGTAAGTCACTGGGTCACTACAAATCGGGGACATAAAAGTATAAATTTTTACGTCGCTATAAAAAAATTCGAGTCGCGATTCAGAGCCTAATACTACCACACACATTACAGAACATTGCAGAGTCACATCAGACTCACATCAGAGTCACATCAGACTCAAATCACGCTCATAATCATCATCACCGCGACACATAGCCTCGCATTTTCATCGTTGGCAAATCAGCCAGTAATGTCAAACATCAACGCAACACCTTCAATTCCGCCTCCTCAGAATCCTGTATCACGACTCACAAATGATGCAAACCATCACCCATTGCGACCATTTCGCCACATCGGCCACGGGTTCTGCGGAAGCGTATGGGCAGTGGAGGGAGCCGTCATGAATACCTGTGCAATCAAGAGAGAAGATGGCGGTGAGGGACGTTCGGTTCAGAAAGACTTCATCATGCATCAAAAGGTCATCTCAAGTCTCCAGGCCCTCAAAAGGAATTGCCCTGAACAGGCTGCTTTGGCTTCAAGCATATCCATTCCAGCCTGCTATCAGTATGTCGAGCGAAACAACAACATCTGGTGGAACGAGAGACTCGATAGGTTCCCAAGTCAATACCAAGTTGCATGCAATGCGCTCATCACGGACCGTATTCCTCCATTTCGCCAAGCAGTCCGAGACTTACTGGTAAATCACTACTGTCCATCAGCGATTCAAGAGTCAGCAAAGACCTACGCGGCGAACTCCGACTGCTTGATTCGACCGTACCTTGGCAGAAGACGCCGAATTGAACGCAAATCAATGTTCAAAGCGTTCAGTCTTCGAAATTACCCTCTGCATATTGATCAGATGGAGGAGCTCGGACTTGACCGCACACATTACGCCAGAGTGATGGCCGAGACACTGGCAATAATGCATTGGGCAGCTCAAGTTGATGGCAATGATGTAGAGTTCGTCCTCGCACCGCGCCGAACCATTACAGAACCATCTCCGACACCGACAGCAACATCTAATTCTTTGGGCGACCATACTCTCTGGATCCTTGATTTCGACTGCTGCCGCGATATGCCTATGGATGAATCTGGAATCGACCAAGCTTGGCGAGCATTCTACAAAAATGACCCTTTCTACCCTCGACCAAACCGAGACAATTCTGAAGACCAGCGACTTTGGGTGGCATTCAAGGAGAGGTTCATGGAAGCAAGTGCCATCATTCTTGGGCCGGAGAATGAGATATCACATTTTCCGGGGCTTTTGATTGACAAGATCGAAGATGGAAATCCCTTTGCTGCGGGCATATCAAATTGAAAGCCAGGTCTGAATAAGATTGGTAGGATAGTATAGAGGGCGTTGATAGCTTCAAGATCTTCGTATAAAGTTCGATAGCGCACAATTTCTGGAAATGTTAAGAATGAAGCTCGCTAGGAGTTTACCTACTTCCAAATTGATTTATAGATCTTTTCTTTATTATAAGAATTGTTCGTTTCTAGGTCTCTGGCGTATAGTTTCTAGAAATGTTAAGAATAAAGCTCGCTGGGAGTTTACCTACTTTTGAATTGAATTATAGATCTTTTCTTTGTTATAAAAAGTGTTCGTTCCTAGGCCTCTATAAAGATCTTGTCACTCAAATGTAGTTTTGATATAAAGTAGAGTCTCTCTAACGGCCTACGTCGTAGGTAGAAACCTAGTAAGGTTCGGAGTCGAATCCCCTTCCCCTTGAATCAGTTGATCTTCTGGTCCCGTGCCCCTGCTTGTGCAAGGGACAGCGCCCTACCCAATAGCGTCTTCCCCGCCGTTTAGATGGCGTCCTACCTAACAGGCTGATACCCCACAAATTCGTATCGTGTATACGTCAGGCGGTCCTCAAGGCTGCATGGGACTGTCGCGATGAAACGGTTGCGGGCAGATACAAGATCCAGCCAGGTCTTCTGGTTGACATGACCACTACCCATTTAGGTACCGCAATTCGATATCTTGAACCATGCGGGCGACTTCATCGATCCTCCTTGCGAGCACATCGGCCTTGCTCGCAAGCCTTGTTGGTGCTTCAGTTCTCACGCCGCCAGTGCTTCCTCTCATCGTGCGAAATCCATACTTGAGCACTTGGCTACCTAACGCGCGAGATGTGCCTTGGAACAAATGGCCTATGTTCTATACAGGTCAGGAAGTATGATCATTCCGGATCCAACGTTGAATCGTATTGAAGCTGATGGTTTGCGCTGCACAGATTGGCTTCGGAGTCCTAGCTTCAATACCCCAAACAGACACGGTTTATCCTCTTCTAGGACGACCGCATGATTCTTTGGATGGGTCAGGACATGGTGATGGGTAGCAAACTCTTGCGCAGACAAGTGGACTCCTTGCTGACCTGTTCAGATACAATGTTTCCTTCCCGACTTACGAAGGCGCGAAGTACGATGCATCGACCACGAACCTGACCTATACCATTCCCGCGCCATCCACATACAGTGGTTCCCGATCGCTGAAGATCACACTGTCCTTCCTCTCCCCTGTCACCCCACAATCGACCCTACGACAATCCATACCTGCAGCGTATTTGACCGTCTATGTCGAAGGAGACTTCGCTGTGGACATATATGTGGACCTCAACGGCCAGTGGGTCAGCGGTAATCGAGGTAGTCGCATTCGATGGGATCTGCAACAGCAAGGTCTCGGTGGAGAGAAAAGTCTTAAGACGTGGAGTGTGCAAAGACAGGATCAATTGCTGTTTACTGAGGAATGGGATCGCGCTGAATGGGGAACACTATACTTCTCGGGTCCCTCTGTGAGTGGGATTGGCATCAGAAAGCTACAGCGGCATACTAACAATTGCACAGGACGTGCAACACGAATGCGGCACATCAGCCTTGCTGAGACAGCGATTTTCACGTACTGGTACCCTCCAAAATCAAGTGGATGGAGATTTCCGATCAATCATGGACGAGGAGCCCGTTTTCGCTTTCTCGAAATCCTTCGAGCTTGGAAATAGTAGCACATCGTCCAAGAGCAAGACAGAGGACAAAGTTATGTTCACCATTGCGCACATTCAGGACCCTGTTGTTCAGTATGCTTCCGAGCGTGGCCTTACAATGATGCGGCCCCTTTGGAAATCATGGTTCTTCACCGACGACGCTGTGATCAAGTATCATTACCTCGACTTCCTCAACGCCGACGCTTTTGCAAGCAACTATTCTGCTCAGCTTGCTATTGATGCATACAAATCTGGATCTGACAGCTACGTCGACATTGTAGCCATTTCTGCACGACAAGTCCTGGGCGCAACGAGTTTCTCCGGAACACCTGAAAATCCTCTCATATTCCTCAAGGAGATCTCGTCCAATGGCAACTGCCAGACTGTAGATGTCATCTTCCCTGCTTTCCCATTCTTTATGTACACGAATCCGCGATGGCTGGCATACTTGCTTGAGCCACTGATTGAACACCAAATAAGTGGACAATATCCCAACAAGTATTCGATGCACGATCTTGGAACGCATTTCCCGAACCAAACTGGACATGCTGATGGGCGCGACGAATATATGCCTGTGGAGGAATGCGGAGATATGTTGATCATGGGTCTAGCCCTTGTGAACTCGCTGAAATATGATACTGGATACTCGTCGCAGTCGTTCTGGTCGTCTCTCGGAAGCGCCGACTACGAAGAGAAAGAAGAGTCCTCCCATACAAGTGTATTCCCCTTGAGCAACCTGGGCAAACTTGGCGATGCTCTTCACGTAGATGATACCTGGGGTGGTGGATCAAAAGGAGTCAAGCAGGCTGAGAAGTGGTTGAAGAGAAGCTATCGTCTTTGGAAGCAATGGACCAGCTATCTTGTGGAATTTAGTCTTGAGCCACAGAATCAACGTAAGTCTGAGATAAACTACCAACAGTCATCTGCTGATCAATAACAGTCTCTACTGATGACTTCGCCGGATGGCTTCCTCTACAGACCAACCTTGCTCTCAAAGGTATTATCGGAATCAAAGCTATGAGTGAGCTCGCCGATATTGCTGGACAAGCCGAGGACGCAAAGAACTTCAGGAACATCTCAAGTGTCTATATCAAGAAATGGGAAGACTTTGGAATGTCCAGAGATAAGACTCATGCTAAGCTGGCATACAATTGGTGGGGCAGTTGGACGACCCTCTACAGTTTGTTTGCAGATGCGATTCTCTGCTTCCATCCTACGATTACCGGGAACTCAACTAGCTCTGCGGTCGAGGTGGAGAGGAAGAGCGATAGCTCGTTCAGAGTCCAAGGAGCACATAATCGGGCTCCATTGGCGACACAAATCAACAAGAAACAGACTAGCCGCAGCCACACCACCGACGATTTCATTACTCACTCTGTCTACAAGGCCCAATCTGAATGGTACGGTATTGTCATGCAGAAATACGGTCTTCCCCTCGACTCTCGACATTTATACACCAAATCCGATTGGGAATTCGAGGCTGCTGCAGTCGCTGAGCCAGACGTCCGCAAAGAAATCTTGGACCGAGTGAGCAAATGGGTGAATGAGACGAGTACGGATCGTCCTTTGACGGATCTGTATGACACCGAGGGAGACGGAGGATTCCCGGGTCCGAATTTCATGGCTAGACCTGTTGTTGGTGCGCATTTCAGCTTTTTGGCGCTGGAGAGGGCGTGTGGTGGGGGAAATGATTTGGATTGACGGAGCTTCGTTTCGGGCTATTGTGTTTATTGGCAGGTATACTCTAGGTTGTGTTTTGTGAGCATAGTTGGAGAAATTTCCCAATAAGTGTTTTTGTAGCAATCTCAAAATGTCATGGATTTTCTCAAATTTTCAATGGATTTTGGCAGCACTTCCATTCGACGACCAACAAAAAGTGAGAGGCGGTCCATGTTACTTCTGTCTCTATCGGAGATCCAATTGACGAGTTCATTAGTTTTTGGTGGTGATATGTATCAGGTGGCTGACAATAACCCGAAATTCGGCGCCGCCGCCAAGCCAGACCATTTCTTACCTATGGTCGTGACCTCGGTCCAATCAACCATTCAACAACCCTCAACGACAACATCAAACTGTTTCCAGTCATCATCCGAAAACACCGACAATGTCGACTTCGCGATCGCCTCTCCTCAACCTCCCTGTTGAAATAGTCGAACTTATCTTCGACCGCATCTTGGACCCGCTGGACTTCTGCAATGCTTCATCTACTTGCAAGACACTCCATTCAGCTTCTGCGCGCCTGATGAAGGAGCATGTAGCGCTTGCGGATAAATATCAGAACTTGACTTTCTCAACTGTCGAAGAGGGAGGTACCAATGTCTGGGCTGTACTTGACGAGCTTTTGAAAGACTGGAGGATTCGCTATCACATCCGTGAACTCGTGTTTAGAGCAGAGCGCCAGCTGCACTACGATCCCTCGGTAGGAGATAGCTGGGATGAGCCAGATAATCCGAACCTTACCTTCCCGACCGAACTGATCAATGGCATGAAACAACTGGACGGATTCGAGTCGCTTCCGATTGACCTAATGTCATTCGAGAGCGGTCACGACGACCCATTCAACGCCCTGCTGGTCCGCCAATTACCAAGTCTCAGAGGAATAACATACGTCAACAATGGCCACGAAGCGGATTTCCATCGGTTGATCACAGAATATGACCATTCAGCACAACCGCCATTTCTTACCAAATTGAGGACTGTAAGGCTCGAGCATTGGGACACGGAAGGCGGACTGAGCTTGGAGTGGGTGATTGCCTTTATGCGCCTCCCTTCTGTTCGAACCATCAATGGCCATATGATCGAGGCGGCTGAAGACTATGAAATCGAGTTGAAGCCGAAGTCGAACATTACCACTTTGAATCTGTCATACAGCTGCATTGAGCTAGGCGCCTTCGACAAGCTGATGGGAATCACCCAGAACCTGGAGTCCTTCTTGTATGAACACGGCGGGGCTATCGTAGGCGATGCCGACTGTGATCCGTACGGGATGGTGGCTGTGCTACTGAAGCATGCAGGACATTCTCTGGAGATCTTGAAAATCGATTATGGCGACGAAGATGGCGTAAGTGCATGCAAGCTGTTCTGTCCCGTTATCTACACCATACGCAGTCATAGATGAACAGTATATGTTTAGATGTCGATGAACTCAAATCTTAGGTGGCTCCTTCGACGAACGGCACCTACTGTGTCCGATGAACCTTCCTGTTCAAGAGAAGACATAGTCAGGTTCGCTTTCGGACAAAAAAAAAGACTTTCCTTAGTAGCAACCCAAAGACACAACTAACAAGTGATGGGCGCACAGTGCTGACAACGGACACAGATGTTTGAAGATTCGACTTATTGCTCCATCAGAGAATTCAAGAAGCTCAAACTCGTGGAACTCGACCACTTAACTATTGTCCCTTATCAGCAAGAGATTATGAACGATGCCGACGTCGACGAACCACTCTCTCAAGGGTTTTACGTTGAACCAGAGCCAACAAAAGATGTTGGACCTTCCCAATTCGATCTTGCGAACGCCCTTCCGTCCACCATACAGCACTTGACAGTCAACAGATTTCCTGGTCCCGACGGTCTGCCGTCACTACGCCATCTACTGAGCAAAAAAGAGCAGGGATGTTTTCCTGATTTAAAGAATGTGTTTCTGGACACCTTCTCCTTCCGATCAATCGATGTCACGGAATTGGACGATTTGAAGAAGGCTTTTGCAAGAGCGGACGTGATTTTAGAGATTAGCTCTTAGTCTCACTTTGCGGCTGGCTGTGTGATGCAGGCCATGGACTTCGAGCATACAAATTTCGAGAATGATATGGACTTCAAGAGTGACTGGGACTTCGAGACGGACGTTTGAATGATCGGTTCACTTCACATTTCGCACGAGCGCTTCCCGGGGTTCTGAAAGGCGGAAATGTCTTGGCGTGTTGCTGGCCATCTCTCATTATGATTCAAAATTCAGCACAATCCCGGAAGCACAATTCTATTGTTCACGGGTCTCAATCTCCTCGAGAACCTGCAACAAGCAAAATCTCGAACTACTTCTGAAAGACACGCAGCCTGAGAAGCTAAGGCGCAACATAATTTCCCGACCCAGTCACACCTCGGAACTTGCCAATAATGCACTTCTTTACCAATTCCTGGTCGCACAATTCATTCTCCGTTTGTATCGGCATCTCAGTCAGGTTGTAACGCGGGACCCAGTTAGGATCGAAACCGCCGGCACCCCATCCCACGACACCGAGATAAACATCCGCATTCGCATTTATGAAATCGTTCTGTTCGCAGAGATATTGAAAGCAACTCTTCGCATCTGAGCCACCGCCTGTTTCTGTCAACATTGCTCTTCTGCCATTTGCGCGGAGCCAGGTTGCGAGGGGTGCGAAGGTGGAGTCGATGTTATTGGTTGTGCATTCCATTTGCTTGCCGCCGCCGTCTTGATCGAGATACCTGTGGATGTTGAAGATCTGTGGGATGCTTGGTCAGTACTTTGCTTTTTTTGAGGTGTAGAACAAGAGTAACACTGACCAGATTCTTTGTACCTCCATCTAGATTCTTCACCTTCTTCAATGCCTCGCTGCTACCTTGAATAAAACTACCTGCGCTGCAGAAGTCCGTTCCAGGCAGAAGAACGATGTGCTCATCTGACCCCGTAGCATTTCGAATCGAATTCACGGCCCACTGTACAGTATCCGCCCACATCTTCATATCCAAACCATGAGGCTCATTCATGATATCGAAAGCAACCCTCTTCTCATCCTTATACCACGCCGCAAGTTGCCACCATAAACTCCCCAAGTGCTTATTTTCCGGAATGCCAGCACCAGATCCAGACTGCCCGATAGTATATCCATTCCACCTCGCATAATTATGTACATCAATAATACACATCGCAGCGCCCGCATCTAAACATTCCCTCACCAATTTGTCATAAACACCAAAATTCCCCGTCGCGTCGAGTTTACCATCGAGTTGGTAGTTGACAAGGTATTGCCAGGCTACGGGTAGGCGGAAAGTGTTTAGACCGACGGAGATGAAGTGGTGTATTTGGGTGAGGACGGGTAGAGCTGTGCCGTGAGAGGGACCGGTGAGTTCGACGATCTCGGAGGGGATGACGGAGCCGTCTTCTTTATTGCCAAAGTCGAAGCCTGCTAGGTTTGTGCCGGCGAAGGGGACTTTGGGTGGTGGCGGTGGTGGTGGTGGGTAGTTGGCATTAATAGTGGTAGTGTGACTGAGGACGAGGAGTTTGAAGAGGAGGGAGAGCATGATCCTGATGTATTGGAAGGCAGATTTTTGGGGAGTCTACAGTAAGACCGGAATCCACTCTTCATGTGCTATTGGCAATGTCTGGTTGTACGTTGTAGATGCAAGGCCACGTCGTGATTCTCAAAGACGAAAACCGAATATCATCGATGGAGACACCGACGCGCGGGAAGAGCAGGATAAAGAAGGCAAGACGATGTCGATAACAATTCATATCCAGCAGCGAGCTCAACACTTGACATCAAAATCATCCTCTCCAAGATTTGTCTCTGGGCTATTCGTTCACTCGTCCAAGGCTGTGCAAAAGAATAAGAATGGAGACAAAGACTACCAATGAGCGAAATACAATTAGAGGAAATGAGGGAGGTACACAACAAAAAGGGAAATCTTTACCTGCTATATCGGGTATCAAGGGATCTTTATACCGAAACCTTACCTCGCACTGAGCCACCCACTTGACAGCTTTTCCTACCGTCGATCTTCCATATCGAGGGAGACATAGCACCAATTAGGATTGCTAGCGTAGTACCAACCCACGGCTTGTAGATGGAATGTAAGGGGGTAACTGTAACCCACCGACTCCTGTGGCTGACAGTCCCGAGTTTCAAACGATATCTGTCCTCCTCTGTTCTCTTTCCTCAGAGATCTATTATCTGCCCTAGACCCTACTTTCACAACAACATCATCCTTATCAACAGGTCCAGGGAATAATGAAGAGGATCTCCGCGGTTGAGCGCTTGTATTCATTTTAATTCTTTCTCTGATAACAGACTTCCATTCATCTCAATCACCCCTTTTCATCAAAACCACATATCCATTCCAAATCCCTTCCCCAATACAATACATGAACCCCCACTCATCCCAAGCAAGCAAGTAACAAACCCCCCATCACCCCCCACTCATCCCAACAAAGACCCCACCAAGCGTACAACCCCAGCTAAACGCAACACAAACCTCGCACAAGCCGCAACACAGACAAAACCATGTACCACCAAAAGGGTAACCCAGTATCACTAAAAAAAAATGGTATCAACCATACGCACAGTACAACAATCATTCAATCAATCAATCCGTAGTATCCACACGCCTACAAGAACATCGCTGTGATTAGAGAATTGGAAATCTACAATTAGAACGAGACATGTATGTTAATTGGAATGAATTTTTTCCCAATTGTATGTCGAGATGGCTCTACAAATACTGTATTTGTCGTCTATCTTAGTCAGGCCATCGCTCGTGCCCGTGTTCCTTGTGCCCCAATGCGAAGGAGTATGGCTTATTAGCAGGAACCGCGATACAAATCTACGTAGTACTAGTAGCTGTCAACTGCCTATACAAAGGAGCAGCTGGAAGCGGTCACTACTCGGATATAGATATTTCTATTAGATGGCTAATTATATAATAGAACATGTGCGTAGGTATAATAGGACCACAAGAGAAATACTCCTATAGAGGTACGCTAGAATCATGGATTTCCAAGCAAGAGACGTGCTATTATACGTACAAATCCCCACACCCAAATACAGGGGGTATCATAAATACAAACTTCCCACCGGATGCGGCTAGATGGGGCCAAACGCCATCAAATGCAGCAACCCAAAAATGTCGACAGCGATAGAGGCGCACTTCTCACCTGCATCAAACACTCATCGTATCAAACAACTTCCACAGTACCGCCACGCGCAAATTGTCCATATCTACCATCATAGGGTTCCTTCAAAACACTGGGCGCCTCCCAAGTAGACAACCAATGCATTTCCGCCTGCGCAAGTTGATATGCCACAGACGTCTTCATCGGCCTCCACTTCAATCGCTCTTCCTTGTTCCTACTTTCGATAATAGGCACCGGTTTAGCAGTCAACGGCAACATTGCCAAATTCTCAAAAGCCTGCATCCCTTCCTTCCTTGCCTTCTCCTTCTCCAAATCCTTGTCCGGTGGTAGGAGCGGTTGATGAAGCCAGGTGTTTTTACGGGCCGCTTCCTCGATTTGGCTTCGTCGAGCTTGCTGCCGAAGATGACGCACGGTACTTTCCAGGACGTCAATGTCCTGTTTGAGCGCTTCCATTTGCGCGGAAGTGCCCACCATTTCGGCGCCGGCTCGTTTGAGGTCCGAGGTACTTGAGTCTTTGTTCTTCAATTCGGAGGCATTTCGCATCCATCGATCACGTTCTTCTTCGAGACGTGCATTCAACTGTGCCAGCTTCTCGTTCTTTTCTTGCAATTTCCGCTCGCTCGCGTGGAGAGCATCGTTGTCCTTCTCCAAGTCGGTAATCTGCTTGTTTTTCTTCTGCACGTCGCGCAGCTTCCCTTGAAGCAGATCAATAGTGAGTTCCTTTTCCTCAAGGGTCTTGTCACGCAGTTTGATTGCTATGCCTCGCTCATTGACTTCACGCTTGAGGTTGACATTTTCCTGTTCGGCATCTGCAGAAACATTCTTGCGGCTCTTCAGCTGCTTAGAGCGGAGTACCCAAGGTGGCTCCGAGTCTTCAAACTCAACAGTGTTTGAAAGGTCACATGCGACTGTGTAAATGTCGCCAAGCCGCTGATGCAAAGCTTTGAGATTGCTCTGAAGCGGAGCAAAGATATCGGAGTCTGTAGCTTTGAATTGAGAAGTGTTGAACGACCGGAATGTTGACATCAAATCAGCAAAATCGAAAGACGCCGAGTGAGCTTCGTCGTTAATGGCCGCGTTCAGTGAAACACCAAGGGCACGAAGGGAGGATGCGAACCTGTGTGCCGTGTTTTCGCATGCTTGAATATTTGGCTGCGTCTCCAACGACAAGGCTAGGTTCTGAGTCTTGAGTTCTTGCAACTTGTGCAGGATCTTGCCTACGATGATTTTGGCACCCCGGGACTGCATGGCGAGATCATCCACCTGTTCGGAGAAGCGAGATATCTGATCATCACCCTCCTCCGAGGCTGATAGGATCTTCATAACCTCGTTCTTTGTGAGCATCAATGAGGACGAAGTGGTTTCGAGATGACTCTGGGTCAAGAGCATGTTCATGAGCACTTCTTCAACGTAACTCTCCACGCCGTCCCGCAGATGTACTTCGGAGAGATGCTGCAGTACTGCAATGGTACGTTGCAATTCTTCGGAGACTTGGTGCTCCTGCAAATCATCTTTGCGAAGGTTATCGATGTACCCGTTGAAGGTTCGCTCCACGGTTTCCAGCTCGTGGTACGCAGACTCGAATTTGGCAAATTGCTCTAGAGAACTTGTTGAAATGTCGCTGATGAATCGGTCGCACATGGCCGATACCCATATAAGTTTGTTCATAGCATCGCAACCAGCAAGCAGGTGATCGAGATGGGCATGTACTTTAGGCGACGCCACTCTCTCTTTCAAGAAACTATGAAGAAGTCTTGACTTGAATGAAATTCGCTTGAATCGAAGAAGCGCCAACACTGAATCTCGCTCGGCCTGGAAGGCCTCTGGCAGGAACAATTGCACAATAGCGAGGTGTTCTGACGCTTCCTGGGCCTCCATTTTGCGCAACTCCAATTCAACTGTCTTGACTTGGGTGCTCATTGCGGAGGCCTGTAGCTGCCGATTGAGGTCCATCATGGTTCGGGAGTGACTTCCGAGCTCTTGTGCTTCACTCTCGGTCAGTTTCTTCGAAGCTTGGATGTTCTGGATATCCGACTGCAAGGTAATGACCAGCTCGCGAAATTTAGAAATGGTATACTTGTGCTCTTCGGATTCTTCCTCTTTCGAGACAGCCCGACGTGCCTGATCTGCGATAGTTGCGTCCCTGGAGTCGATGATCTCTTGCATTTGTTTCTCGTGTTCACTGTGACTATCCAGGAGCTCCTCATTGAGCTCGTTCATGCTTTGGAGATCTGCAATCGCGTTCTTCATCTCTTCAATTTGATCACTCATGGTGAGGTTTCGATCTGTGAGTTCCTCGACTATACTTTCCGACGCGAGATTAGCATCCAATTGTTCCTTTAGGTCATCGATTTCTGCCTCAAGGCCAAGGCATTTTTCTTTGAGTTCGTTCAGTTTATCCGTAGCTGTGATCAACTCCTGGCTGTCCTCTTCGAGGATTTCAATCTCGGCCTTCAAAGCTTCCTCCCTTTCATCTGTCATATCGCGTAAGCGCAAAAGTGCTTCGCGAAGTCGTGTATTCTCTGTTTGTAATTGTATCCAGCCTTGATTTGCCCGCTCTTCTGGACTCATATCCTTGCTGAGTTCGTCGTTATCCGCCCTGAGGATCTCGTTCTCGGTTTCAAGATCTTGTAGTCGTGACTTGAGTCCCTTTAGTTCAGCTTCAAAACCATCTGCCTTTTCTTCCGCCATTTCTGTGTCTAATGTTGCCATTTCCAGAATGGATTCATGCTCAGCCATCTGACTTTCAAGACTATCAACATGGTCCTCTTTCTCTTTGAGCTGCTTCTTTAGGTCGTTGATTTCCTTGAATTGATCTCTAGCTTTGGCTTGCAGTTTGTCCGAAACGCCCTTGTACTGTTCGGCCTGTTGTAATGCTGACTCGAGGCCTTTTATCCGTTCTCTTGTCTCGGCCAACTGCTTCTCCTGTATTCGCAGTTTTGATTCCAGCTCCTGCTTCTCTTTGCTCCCTGCGACGGATCCCCTTGAGGTCACGCTAGGAGGAGGCCCTGAAGATGCCATTGCTCGTGATGCAGGTGCTTTTCCGCTCCCATTCGATCCAGATCCAGATGACCGAGGACTCAAGACGCGATCAATGCTGGGCGAGGGACTTGAAGCTTGTGAAGATTGTAGACTCGGTCGCGCGGCAATTAGCGACGACGTGCCTGAGATAGACTGACGTGAAGGTCTGGTGGTTGTAGGTTTCTTCGGGCTCAAGCTCCGCGAAGAGATGGAGGGACGGGGTGCTCTCGCTGTGGGCGGTGGAGGAGGAGCCATACTCTGTCGTCTAGTCGTAGACGGGGTCAATGGGGCAGCTGCAATTGAAGCTCGCTTGGCTGGGGGTCCAGATATACTCTGACGAGGGCGAGACGAGGGAGCGGTGACGCTGGACGGTCTGGATTTCGGGGTCTGACTGGGTGGTCTCCCATTTTGCTTGGGCGGAGGCGGTGGAGGATTCGCGATGATCTTTACGTTCGCTTTCGCTTGGACAAAAAGGCCGTGGTTTGGAGGGCATTCGAAATATCTCTCGCCCAGAACAGATCCATCATTCTTCCCTTCTTCCGCTTCCAGCTCCAGTCCTAGCCATTCCCCCTCTTTGAAGTGTACATTGCCGGCAAAGCGCACCCAGCCCTCTGTTCCATCTGCGATGCGCACTCTCTGACCCACTCGGAATTGCGGTAACGACATGGTCGTGTTGGTCGTGCTATGGAGAACACAGGAAATTGGGTTTCATATCTCGTAAGAAGAAAAAGGGCTGTCTCTAGGTGGTGGCTGATTTTATTATCCCGGTGTTGTTGTTGTTGTCGTAATCAAAAGTTGACCGCGAGGACGGGAGTCGCGTATTGAGGATCAAATCACATGTCTGATGCATAGAACTACTCCTTTCTTCTACAGGTGCCAACCCATCTTCCCCTCTTAGCAGCCATCGTTCCTTTTCAGACACCCCCATCACATACTCATACTATTTCCAGCGAATCGAGGCAAAATGACATGCGGCAGTCTGAGTACAACCAGCCACAATACAAGCACGGCTATATTTTCCTACTCTCACTTCCTCCCGGCTAGCATTTCTCTGGCTTCCTTCAACGATGCCTCCAAATCAAACTCCCAAACCCACGAGTATATCGTAGACGCTTCACTTTGCAGCGTTCCATGGTCGTCCAGTACCCTCTCCTTCTCAAAAGCATGGTAAATGCCAGCCTCTCTGGACTTCGACGCCATCTTCTGCGTCCGGGGCCTTCTCGCAGCATCATACACTTCGAAAACCTTCTCCAAATCCCCAGCTTGGTTCGCAGTCCCGATGAGGTTACTCAATATATAAGCATCCTCCATTGCCATTCCGGCACCAGACCCTAGATGGGGAACAACAGCATGAGCGGCATCACCCATTAGGCAGATTCGTCCTCGAAAGTATCTTTCGTTATGGGGCAAGTCCCAAAGCGCCCACTTGTCCGGCGTCTTGAACTTGCGTAACAGCTGCTGAAGTCTCGGATCCCAATCTCTCCAAGCTTCGTACATGTCGTCGCGCTTGGTAGGCGTGATGAGTTTGTCGTACGAGTGCCTACCGTTCTTGTCTTTATCTCTTTTCACTGCAACCACATTGACGAGTCTACCCTGCTCAACAGGGTAATGAACAATGTAGCCTCCAAAACCACACCATAATTGTGCATTTCCTCCGAGCGTCTTTCCCATGATCTCTTTCACGACCTCAGCATCGACGAGAGATCTGTAGGCATACTCTTCGGCATACCTTGGCTCAATCCCAGGAAAAAGACTTGCCCTGGTCCTACTCTTGATCCCATCACAGCCAATCACCGCATCGGCAACCGCCGATGAACCATCTCCAAAGACCATCCTGACACCTTCTGCAACCTCTTCAACTTCCGTCAAAGCTTTCCCAAAGGAAGCACTCCCTTCAGGTAAAATATTGACAAACTCATCCAGGAATCTAGCCCTATGCACCGAGCTCATTGGTCTGGTCCCACAAACATCAATTATAGCTCCCACCTTCTCATTCGGAAGGATCTGATAGATCACATTTCCACTCTCCTTTCCAACACCATACCGAAAGGTAGGCCAATGTCTAGCCATGTTTTCGTCAGCGTTATAGGTGACGCACTTTTTGAAAGCTTCCAACGCCTTGGGATGTAGCAATCTCAAGGCATTGACAGAGTGAGGTCCAAACATGACGCCCGCACCAATTTCACTGAAAGCCGAGGCCGCTTCGTAAATGTGAAATTTGATGTTTGTATGTTCAAGAAGGCCGATGGCGAGGGCGAGGCCGCCTAGTCCACCGCCTATGATGGCGATGGTGATGCGGTTTGGGGACAAGTCTGGGGACGAAGACATTTTTTGGAGAAGGTAAAAGTTTCTTTCTGCTTCCAAGAGAATAAAGGGAAGCTTGATATAACAACGTCGCGTTACTCTGTCCATTGCTGATGTAAGATATCCCCATCGCGGGACACGGGCACTAAGATTGGCTGCATGTGCGTTAGACTGACAGGCGACAGGCCTCTAGGTACCTCGTACCCGACGGCTAACAGCCCCTACCCGCTCTCTCGTGAGAGTTATCTTATCGTACCTCGCTCAAGAAAGTGGGTTTCAACACAGACACCACTTTCCAAAACGCGGCAACATTGAACATAACGTGAGCCGCAGCCCTGTCGCCAAACTTCGAACATTACCTTCTATTATACCGATCTGAACAAAACCAAGAACGGTCTCTAACCATCATTCAAGGAGTCGATTCAGTTTGCTTGGTAATTTTACTTCGGGCAATCTTAACAACATCAGCACTATTGACCTGTGATTAGCGGGCGGAATAGCGTTTTGAGTTGGTCGATGGATTGCCACCCCTTGCTCAAACGCAGACACAGCACTGACAGCAGTCTAGGCTGGCTGATGAAATCTTACACGGAAGTCAAACTAGGCTGCTCAGGTCTGCGGTCAAACAAGGCTGTAACTTGATCATGAGCCACGTGAAAGGCTGGATGAGGGCTATACTACGTCATCCGATGTCGCTAAGGCCCAACCTTCAACTCGAGCAACGACACCAACGATCAGGGCTCTATCAACGACATCACAAACACAATGGTGCTGAACCCTTTCAAATCACACAATGAGGAAGCCGCCACATCTGGCTCCGATCAGGACCAATCCCTCACCACCGTCCTCTCCACGCCAGCCCAACGCGCCGACTTAACCCTCCTTCTCGCATCATGTACCTCTGCCATGCGCAAAACAATCACGGACATCTTCGATCCTCGATGTTCAGGAGCACCTTCAGATTCGCACTACGACGCCCCTATCGAAAATTCAAAACTCGATCTCTCGAAAGTTGATGCGGGAGAATTAGATAAAGAAAGAAATCAGGCTGAGAAGAGAATAAAAGAGTTGAGTGAGGAAGAGATGCAGACTTTGAAAAAGGCAGCATTGGGTTTCTTCGATAAGTGGAGGGATGGTGTCTTAGGACGCGTGGGCGAGGTGGTCAATTCGCGGCAAGAAGCTACAAAACAGGGAGAAGAGAAGGAAGGACAAAGTGTGGAGCAAAAGAGTCCAGACACTTCAACGAAGAAAGTGGAACCAGAGGACATCAAAGCAAAAGTGGAGAAGAAGGCAGAGGAGGGCAATGTTGCGAAGGCTCTTGCAGCAGTCTATCCACCCATCAAGACACCGCTACTTGATTTGAAAGAAGAGCAGAGGAAGCTTGTAATACATTCAGTCATGTTACTACTATTAAGCTTGGAGCATTATGCGGCACACTCAAGGGTACTGCTCTTGTATCTGGCAACCAGCTTACACATCAATGTTGACTTTCTGGCGGAGGATGAAAGCATTGTCGCCCGCGGGTTGCTGAAAGCAGCAGAGTCCTTGAACGCGGACGACGAGAGAAAGAAGAAGGCAGAAGAGAATTCGAATAGCAGAAAATGGAAAGTCGGCCTTGCAACTGTCGCCGGAGCCGCGGTTATTGGGTTGACAGGTGGTCTGGCTGCTCCGCTGGTAGCTGCGGGACTCGGAACAGTTATGGGCGGCTTGGGGCTTGCTGAAACAGCTGCAGCGGTCTACCTTGGTTCTGTCGCCGGAAGCACGCTTGTTGTAGGGAGCTTGTTTGGGGCGTACGGAGGAAAGATGACTGGCAAGATGATGGATGAGTATGCGAAAGAGGTATCGGACTTTGGCTTCTTACCACTACACAAATGGTCGCGACCACGCAAAATTGAAAAGGAATACCGACGGTTACGGGTCGCCATTGGCATCAGTGGATGGTTGACTGACAAGGAAGACGTCATAAAGCCGTGGCGAGTTCTATCGCCATCCATCGAGGGGTTTGCCCTCAAATATGAGGTTGAATCACTACTCAGCCTTGGCAACGCGATGTCTAGTCTCGTGTCCTCCACCGCTTGGACCTACGCCAAGAAGGAAATTATCAAGAGGACAATTTTTGCAACCCTCAAAGAAGCCTTATGGCCACTCATGATCCTCCGCGTTGCCCGAATTGTCGACAATCCCTTCAGCGTCGCAAAGTCTCGCAGCGACAAAGCTGGTGAGGTATTGGCAGATGCGCTCATCAACAAAGCACAAGGAGAACGTCCTGTCAGTCTGATTGGATACTCGCTTGGTGCTCGCGTCATCTACACTTGCCTTTTGAGTCTCGCCGACCGGAAAGCCTTTGGGCTCGTTGAGAACGTCGTACTTCTTGGGTGCCCAGCTCCCTCTGACTCCGCAGACTGGAGGAGAATGCGATCAGTAGTTTCCGGTAGACTGGTCAACGTCTACTCGGAAAACGACTACATCCTTGCTTTTCTCTACCGCACAAGCAGTATTCAATACGGCGTCGCCGGTCTCCGTCCAGCCGAATACGTAAAAGGCGTCGAAAATGTCGACGTCAGCGATATTGTCAGTGGACATCTCCGCTATCGCTACCTCACCGGCGCTATTCTCAAGAAAATCGGTTGTGAGGATATCGATATCGAAGAAGTCGAGCAAGAAGAGGAGGAATTGAAGGAAATTGCGGAATTGGAGGAAAAGGAGGCGAAGGAGAATTTGGAAAAACTTGAGAAGGGGAAGGTTACGGACGAGCAGGAGTTGGAGCATATGGAGAAGGAGGTTAAGAAGAAAAATGAACAGAGTACTATGGATTGGGCTACTGCGAAGTTGCAACTGGGGAAGGAGTCCGCTGCGGGTTGCTTTGGGGGATGGGGGAAGAAGGAGGAGGGGCGGGTGAAGAAGGATGATGTGAAGACGAGTGCTAATGTTATAAATTAAACGAGATGATATTCGTAATGATTAATGAATGGATATGGTCTGGTGTGGAATACATGTTGCGTTTACTTGGTTTTACGAATAAGTAGATAATGATAGTAACCATACTTTAACGAACAGTCAATGCACACCATGCATGATATACAGAGATATCAACGAACAGATAAATCTACTTGGAGTAAAAGCAAACCCGTCTCCAAAGATGACTCTTCAAGAAAAGTAGGCATTACAGCGACTTTGGTCGGGTCATCGTAGATAATACCCTTACAATAATCAACCACCTCAACATTTCCTATCCAAATAGTTAGGATACAAAAAAGACGGGAAATATGCATATCCATTGATCTAGAGTCGAGAACGAAAAGAGTACCCTTAGGAGAATTTTAAAGGTAACAGAATCGCAACGTAGGAATCTATACCTAAAATAGTATCGATACACACGTTCTCTGGTTTCCAAAAGTGAAGAAACCTTTTGCCTTTCGCCTTTCGCCATAGCCTAAGTACAATTTAAAAAGTAGGTACTGTGTAGAGGTCACCGCTCTCCCACATTTACCCAATCAGTCACAAATCCCCTGTATGCCTCATGCAGGTGCATCACCAGTGATCGAAAAAATCAGGCACACGAAAAAGATCAAGTAGTAACGGAATTAAATCCATTAAATTGCGCCCACCGACCAAACCCAAAACTAAACAAGCCAACAAAAAGCCAGCAGGCCTTATTATCCACAAAAACATATCTGAGACAATAACAGACGCCATTCCAAATGCCAGGCTTGTTCGTATAATGGCTTGCTTCGCCAAAATGATCGAGGAGAGATCGATGCACCCCTCATATCCAAAAATTTCATCTCGTCCGTCCACGTTATCTGCGTCAAATCCCCGTATCCGACCGTGCTGATGTGCTTCCAGCCTTGAATTGCCTGGTGTGTCATCCCTTACATCATCTATACACCCTTTCCCCTCCTGCAATGGCCAGTTTGCTCCAATGGGCATCGCGTTCTGCAAACTTGGCCGCCGAATGGTGACTATAGGGACTGTACGAACAACGCCCTTTCGTTAAACCTCGAGAATTTCGGTCAACAATCTAGTCCTTCCAGTCCCAGACTTGCTTCAAGAAATGTGACATGTTGACCTTTTTCGCCCTGATCTCAACCATCCAAGGGTGCTCAGCCATCCGCCAAGGTGTCGCTCGCCGAGGCGGGTCTTTCTCGAGGCTGCATTGCAATGTTAGCCTAATTCCTCGTGAGTGAGCCAAAAGGACACATACCAACACTCGATGAAGTATTTCATGTTGTCGCTCCACTTGACACCGTTCTGAGGCTCATCCTTCAATTTTGGAATTGGTTGGCGAACAATGTATGTGAGCAGATCGATGAGCCCAGCGCGTGGCTGCATCTCTGTACCATCGGCAGGGAACGGGAATCTGTGCTGTGCAACCTCAAGTAACGTTACACCCAAACTCCACACGTCGCTAGTGATGGTATAGCTTTGACCCGTGATTCGCTCTGGTGCCATGTAATAACTTGTGCCGATAAAGGTGTTTGCGTCACCCTTAGTTCCAAACTCCCCAGAGACACCGAAATCACACAGTTTGACCTGGCCACTCCGGCAGAGGAGGATATTGGAGGGTTTGATATCGCGGTGGATAATTCGATGGCCGTGTAGATATGTCAGACCGTTGAGCACGCCTTCTGCGACTTTGCCTAGCACTTTCTCCCCTGTTCGTCCACCAAGTTTTTGTACTTCTCGGTACACGCTGTCAAGAGAGCCACCCTCACAAAATTCCATTGCTATGCTGATTGTTCCAGTGCTGTCGTCCACGAAGGCGCCGTAGTATCGGCATATGTGGTCAGATGCGCAGTCTTTGTTGAAGGAAAGTTCACGGACGATTTGCTTCTTGACATCGGGGTCCGGGTTCGTCGTTATGACCTGTGAACAACTTAGCAATCACGGCGTATAAAATTGGAAATTATGCCTACCTTCAAGGCAAAAACAGTCTTTCCACCTGTTAGTATGCATCGAGTCACAGCACCACCTGCACCTTCACCGAGACTGCCCAGCTCTTCAATTCGTCCCTGCTTACTTGCTGCTTTCCACGAGGTGTCATCCAGATCCTCGACATCCGCGTCTCTGCCCAAGTCTATCCGTAATTTTTCGAAGTCTAGAGTCAGGCTGTTGTCCCTTTGCATGCCAGGCGCACCAGGACTAGCGCCACCTGCCGACGAGCTGACTGCCGACGATGGATTTATGAGATTGTATGCCATGGAAGACGATGTAGACATGACTTGGCCACTTTCGCCAAAGCTGTCTGATCTTGACTCCGTACTGGCAGCACTCGAGCCACTTGTTGACGAACCAATCTGCAGAGCTAGTTGAGGAGCCTGCGGCCGCATTCCTCCTCCCAGCGCCAACTTTAGCTGCGGTCGACCTCCCATTGCTGATGGTGTGGATTGTGTCCCTGAGGGTGTTGCTAGTCGTAGGGAGGGTGGCATAGGTCGTCCCATTTGAGGGATCTCTTGGGGTGGGGCTTGGATATCTGAGGATCCGTTGACGACTGGCCTCGCATTTGGACTTGGTGGTATGGCCAGCCCGAGACTTGGTTTTCGCCCTCCGGATGCGCTGCTACTCCGCGACCCTGGAATAGGTGGTCGAAGTAGCGGCGCGGGGCTCGACATTGTGGAGGATCGAAGGGGTTGATGTGAGATGGGGAGGCCTGTTGCTCCTAGTTGATATAGATTCTTCTCGCCGGCGATTGAGAATGAGAAAGCCGTGACCGGGATTAACGCGTCGTCGTGGAATTCGGTGTCGTATGAGGTGCAAATCGAGGCTTGCTTAAGCGCCCCACGGGATCCTCAAGGCGGTTGACCAACCAGAGACAGGCCTGGCTTGCACGGAGAGGGCCAGAGAAGGCTGTTTGAGGAGGTTCGAATGGATAGACACAGTTGTCGTAATTGAGACGAATGGGGGGCTATAGTGGTGAGGTCCGTGACGCCAGCAGTTTGGACAGCGAAGACTGGGAATTGAATTGAACAGAGTCCGACGGGAGTCTGCTAGTTCGAGTAAAAGTGGGTTGGATGTTTTCGTCCAGAGTATTTCGAGCAAGGCGCAGCGGCTATATCATGGGCTTTGAAGCAGCACACACGTGGGTGTATGATATACTTGGGCAATGGAGGTGAGTATTGCCAGTGGTGGGCTCCGATGTTTCATGAATCAAAGCTGCAGCGCTTAGACAAAGGGTGGGACGACACCTCCAGCTGGACGAGGCGACCACATATAACATTTACAGATCTCAAAGAGAATTGCCGAGACGCGAAGAGTAGTGGTAACTGAAGTAAATCAAATATTTGGTCACGGCTTATGGCATGCATTGGAGCAACGCTTGCCATGATTTCCGGGACCAATCTCACCGCGCTCCAAGGCTTGTCCCATCCCTCTCCCACCTGCAATAGACGGTCTGATCCTCACCTAGTGGCAGCACAGCAAATCCCCTCGTCTGCCTGCAACTTGCAACCTGCAATGCGCTGGCCTCTCTCGCGCACATGAAGCAACCTGGTTCATTGCCCACTCAGTCGCCCTATGGTCCCACCATTTCGGGGCCAGCATGAAGGCTTCTTACTTCAGGTTGGTCCTTGAGGCTGAGAGCTGGAGGCACCAAATCTCTCAGGCCTTCAAACGCTCCATTTTAGGAACACACTCTCCAAGTCTGCATCGCGGATACTATTGGGAACGACCATGACCCCGCCAGTAGATCAGTAGAATCCAGGTACAGCAACATTTACTCCTGAAATAGCTCGCTGCGCTTGGTAGTCGAGGGACAAGACAACTGCACTGCCTCCACTACGACTACAAGCTTCAGAGCCCCATGCTCGGTAGACTCGGCCCCCACTGGACTTTACAAGGCATGTCATCGCTACGAAAGACTGACACGATCCTGGTCTTTGGACAAGCTCTCCTCTACAACCACTGGCAAGTACTGGCCATCGTGGGAGTCAAGTGGTTTCGGTGAGGGAGGCCACAGGACGAGGTAACCATTATTGATGCGCGCAAAGCAACGGTCGAGCGCTGCCTGTGATTGTGGGGATCATCCGCCATAGAATCGGGTTGGATGCATACACAGTACTGTGATGGGCTAACCCAAAAGAAGGCCCTGTAGCAGGCCAGGGCGACGATTGGAAGGACGAGGTTCTACAGACATTTGGGCCTGTTGTTGGAACGAAATGAGTGACAAGACAAATTGGATCGATGGACATTTGACAAGGTTCGGGATGCGGTCCGAGGGAAGGATCCTGATTGTCGGATTGGCTGTGTTTTGAATTGCCAGTGGTCGATGACCGGAGCCTTGGTGTTACAGTATGAGCGGGTTCAAACATAATTCTCCTATCCAAGTGTACATCTGCTCTTGAATGTGTAACACTGAGATTCTCTACTCAATATGAGACATCGAGGTTGAATTGAAGAGTCCCAAGATGTGGAAATCTGATACTAAACTTTAATCACGTGGCTCCATCGCGCAGCCAACCTGGAAAGCTACTAGCGTGTACTAGTAATTCTTGTAAAGCTACACAACTTTTCTGAGGCATCTTAACTCCGCAACGACTATTTCTCGAGCCAAAAGCCCGTCAAGAGAATATTCCACTGCTCATTCACAAACCTCCAGAATGGCTCCACCGCCAACAGGTCCTCGCGCCGCAAAGCGGAAAGCCCAGTTCCCAGAGTCAGAGACGCATCGAGCCTACAAACGCAACCAGAAAAATCGCGAATCACCGTACCCTGGCGGCAACGCACACCCGAAGCGATACGCAACACGCCCTTTGAAGGATGGTATCCGAGATTTGGAACGTATGCTGAAGGGTGCAAAAATGCCAGCGGACATACGGCAGAACCGCGAACGAGAGCTGGAGGCTTTGAAGCTAGAATTGGTGAAAACGACTGCAGACAAAGAGAAGCAGGAAATGATCGGGAGATATCACATGGTCAGATTCTTTGACCGGAAGAAGGCCGAACGTCGACTCAAGCAAGCCACCAAGGCACTCCGGGCATGTGAAGATTCCGAAGAACATAAGCAGCTGGAGCAGGATGTCCATATTGCACAGATTGACCTCAACTACACTCAGTACTATCCGCTTGCACAAACTTACAGTTCTCTGTATCCTACGAAAAAGGGCGAGGATGGGAAGCAGCATGGCGACGAGGAGGAAACCAAGAAAGGCGTGAGAGGGAACCCGGAAATGTGGAAGGAAGTAGAGCAGGCCACCAAAGACGGAGAGCGCAAATTGGAAGAGCTGCGACACAGAGTCGATTGGGACAGAATCCGTACGATGACTTTGGCGGCAAGACCAAAAGCAACTGCAGCCACATCGTCAGACTCTGCCAGCAAACAAAGTGACAGCGGAGGAGTCAGGCTTCCGAAGAACAGAAGAGAAATGCGGGAAGAGGCTAGGAAGGACGTCCAGATGGACGACGATGATTCTGATGGCGGATTCTTCGAGTAATACTGCTTTTCGTACTGAGCAACGGCTCACGCCAGCACCCATTCACCCAACAAGAATAAGGAAGAAAGCATTGTCAAGAAATTGGTTAAGCCCAGCCAAATGAGCCACGTTGACTTGCAGAACCAGGTGTCACAATAGATACAATGGAAGCATAGATTGGGCCGCAGACTTGCACTGTATGTGGCGCATTCTTCCTGTTCTTCGACCTTCACAACCGTGTGACTGACATTTCTTACAAACAGTTCGACGCAGTGGGCAGGAATCCGGAGGGAGGCCCATTATCTTGATCTTGAACATCCCGGTCTTTACATCTGAGTTATGATGGTCCACAGCAAAGCGACTTTTAACCCGATTTTCTTCCGTACACGTCATAGTCATCTTGATCTTGATCACAACTCGCTTTCGAACCCATCGCCCGAGTAGCCCGAGGAATGATGAGGCGAACAGACAGTAACGAGCTACAGAGGAGTTGCCGCTGGAGGCATGTGTTGATGATGAACAAACATGTTGATTTTTGTCCTGCCACCAGACTGACTGATTGGGTGGAGAAAGTCTTCAAGAAAGTCTGTGCCGGCGTAGGTTTTATGACCTTGACCTTTGCCGACTTCTTACCATCTGCATACTATCGAGGCATCGCTTTTGCACTGGTGTTGGAAGAATAAATACCTTGGCAAAGCGGACTAACCTGAGTTTTGTAGGTAATGACTTGGTCTTTACTGGTTTAGATCCATGGATCTTCCTAAAGAGGCTCTCCGCTCTAGTGCGAAACCTTATGCTTCCAACACTGTTGGAAAAGCGATGCGTGTCGAAGAGTTTGGTGACTTGCCGCAATCGCCTTGGTAATCCCGACCTCGATCCGCAAAATGGCCAACCCATCCTTTTCTACACCTTTTTCACAATCAAGAATCCAGTTATTCTCATCAACCGGCACAGTAATAACTCTTGAGCTCGAGGTGATCGTCCACAGAAAGTCATCGATCATGTGTTAGGGTTTATTTTACTACCCCAACTCATATCGCTTCCGCTGCAGGCACGGACGATTTGGGCTAAGAACTCAAATCTTGCGACAAACGCTGTGGATACACGCGAAGGCGAAAAAGACGTTAACACTTGGCGCTTTCATTAAAAAAGATGTTCAGCTGTAGATTTCAGACCGCTTACGAATTTATAATACCCCCACCCAAATAAAACTTCGATTTTGATGTTCCTCGCTCGCACGGACTCTGCACGGACCAGACGGTATTCTACGCATGCATGGATCTTATCTACGCCTATGTTAGGGCAAGGAATATCTTGCAAAATTCTTGCCAAGTGTTAACGTCTTTTTCGGCTTCGCAATACCTAGTAATATGGAACCCTCTCTTAGCTCTTCACGGGCTCGATTAATACTTATACGAGGCTTCGATTACAATCAAATGGTCGGCGCTGTCTCACCTTCTCCCTCGCGAGACCTTCCATCGAGTCTGCCTGATCTCTTTCTTTGTTGCTTATACTCATTTGAACAAACTGAAGACGTTCATTCGATATGAGAACGAACTTTTTTGCATTTACAGCGAGTCTGCTGGCCTCGACAGCGTTTTCCATGCCTGTCGTCCCTATGGCAGGTGATAATCGAGGCATATCCAATGCCCTCAACGACCTCAATGTCGAAGCCACTGCAACTATCAAGCAAGAAAAAGTACCAGCGGTAAATCGTCCCGCAGCGGCATCTGTCCAAGATCCACCACCGACACAGTGGGCACCACCAGCAAGTGCAGGAGGTGGATGGGGCGACACCAAGCCGGAACCTGCGAAGGGTCCACCACCGACACAATGGGCACCACCAGCAAGTGCAGGAGGTGGATGGGGCGACACCAAGCCGGAACCTGAAAAAGGTCCACCACCGACACAATGGGCACCACCAGCAAGTGCAGGAGGTGGATGGGCCGACAACAAGCCAGAACCTGCAAAAGGATGGGGAGCACCTAAAGCAACTTCAACGCAAGCACCGGGCTCATGGGGTGGACTGAGCGGAGGTTCAAAACCATCAGGACCATTCGGCTCGAACCCAGCTTCTTCAGCATCGCAACCAAGCGTCTGGGCCCCGGGGGGAAGTTTCAGCTCACCACCAGCTGCGGGTCAAGGTCCGTCCCCATCTGCAAATGGCGTGGGAGGAGGATTGTTCGGTAATCGACCAGGCTCGCCTTCGTCTCCGACTTCGTCTTTGGGAGGAGGGCTGTTCGGTGGTAGTAGACCTGATGCTGCTTCCCCGAAACCAGCGTCTGGGTTGACGGGTGGATGGGGTTCTACTTCCAGTTCGAATCTGAATCCCAAACCAGCTGGTGGCATTCCTGCTCCTTGGGGCGGTAATGGGCCATCACCTGCTTCCGCTGCGGGACCGAGTTGGAATAGCGCACCTCCGCCTTCGGGTGGGGGTTCTTGGAGTCAAGCACCAGCACCAGCACCGGCACCGGCGCCAGCATCGGCGCCAGCGAGTGGAGGATCATGGAGTCAAGCTCCAGCACCAGCGCCAGCACCACCTGCGACTGGAGGGTCTTGGGGTCAAGCGTCGCTGCCTAAGTGGGCTGGAAGTTAGAGAAAGGTGGGGGTGGAGTTGGACCGGCTGTTCTTACTGTTACTGTGTTTGTACGCATAGGGGCTCAACTACAGCCGCCTACTCAGCAAGCTCCTCCTGTTCAGTTGCCTGCGCCGAGGGAGGAGGAGTAGAGGCGATGAGTCGGAGTGATTCCTTTTGAGCAATTGTTGTATGGCTTCTCTGAGAGGGTTAAGGTTTCTTTTAAAGGTATCGATTTTACTGTGCTTCAATGGTCTTCAAAGTTAAGAAATACTAACTTCCAATTCTCACGACGTAAAGAAGCTTAGGTTTCGAGCAGTGCTTGAAAAACAAAGGATAGCTAGATGCGGAATTCGAATTCTCTTGCTACCTGTGATTTTCCTTTTACTGATCTTTTCTGTACGCGCAAGGCCGGTAATGAGGCTGTATTGTGAGCATATTCGAACAAGCTGGGAGAAGCTGTGGGTGAAAGTGTAGGAGGACGAGGTTGTGTACAGCCGTCTTTTTCGAGATGATATCAAAATGATTTCCGACAGCTCTTTGGTGAATGACTTTATATGCCCATGCCCCAAAGTTAATTTGATTTTGTGCCAGCAGTCGATCTTTTAGAATAGAGGGGTTGAGTATTAACGGTTACGGTGACACGTATAATCTCGAGGCGGAGGAGGGTATCCTGCCATGTAAGCTCATAGTTCTATCCTCGATCTTTCAACAACGGCTTTAGTATAGAGGGGTTGAGTGTTGACGGCCACGGTGACACATAATCTCGAGGCAGGATGAGGTTATCCTGCCATGTAAGCTCATAATGCTCTTCTTCCAACAACGGAACGGTACTGAAGCTGGGGAATTGTGAGTCTCCCTTCCAGCCTTGGTCTCTTTGCCCAATCAAAGACTCCGTACTCCGGTTCCATGTGAAACCCAAACAGCTCATGCACCATAGCCTCGTAGTATCCATATCTTACTTCTTCTTTGACCCAGCCCTTGCTTTCCCCTTCGTGGCGGTGCCATTCTTTTCTCTCTGCTCTTCCACAAAGTTCTTCAGTAGCATCTCCAGTCCCTCATTCCGTCTCGCGAGAAGTAGAACATCGTCTGTATTGATCTGGGATCTCTTTGCGTGTTTGGCGAAGGATTCGAGGTCGCGGGAGGTTGTGTCTAGATCCATATATTAGGATATGCTCTTCTACAAAATCTTGAGAGAGGAGATGTACTGATTTGTGACCAAACGAGCTCAGTTAGGGCGCCAATGAATTGTGGTGTTGCGTTGTGGTTTTGGGCAATGGTTTCGTAGTCTACAATTTGGCCTATCGTAAACCAGAGGGCGGATTTGAGGCGCTGTTTGTGATTAGTATGGTGCATTGAGTCGATAGGAAGGGATACAAAGTACCTCCTCGTTCTCTGGATCCTCGTCTGCCATATCTGACATTTGTTGGAGGCGAGATCGGTTGACGCGACCGAAGACGCGACGGGGATGACGAATAGTTCTAACCAGCCGGACCGATTTGACCAGGATCGTCACTCTTCAACATCTTGGTAGGCCAAGAGACAAGAACAATACATTGCAACTCAAAGACCCAGCTAGCATTGGGATAGAAGAGAAGAGAAGACACGAATCCGACTCTTTCCCAATCGAATTGCTCAAAGCGGCACTCGAATCTTGTCGGGACAGCCAAAGTCAGAGATCCACCGCCATAAATACCGCAACCACCGTTTTGGAGAAGAAAAGAAATACTGATTAACAACACATCCCTTTCCACCGCTCTTCCTGCCTCATCGCGCAAACCAACCACACACAGCGACCATTTCCCATCACGGCCCCATCAGCAGAGATGGCACAACAACCCATAAACCCCATGGACAAACTCATGGAGTCCTCAAAATACTTCTACCAAGAAGCGACCACCGCCCTCTCTACCTGGAAAGAAAACTTCACCCGCAACACCTCCGAATCCTTTACCCAAATGACGCCAAAAAACTGGCTCAGGCTCGTAATGGTCGTCTGTACCTACGCCCTCATCCGTCCCTACATTCTCAAACTCGGCGCAAAGGTGCAGCAGCAGCATTTGGAGAAGGAGGCAAAGGAGAGCGATGAGAAATGGGCCGCTATGCATCCGAATGATTTGAGAGGCGGTGGGGCGAGGAAGAAGGTCGATATTCCTGGTGTAGAGAGTGAAGATGAGGGGGAGGATGGACAAGGGGAGGTTACTGTGGGTAGGGAGTGGGGGAGGAAGGCGAGGGTTAGACAGAGAAAGATCGTTAGGAAGGCGATGGAGATTCATGAGGCGAATTTGGCGAAGACGGGATTTGAGAGCGAGGATGAGGATATTGCTGATTTGCTTAGTTAGGTGGGCGTGGATAATTGGCAGGAGGGAATGGTTGATAGAATTTAAGAGATTTGTAGGATTATCGGTATGCCTAATAGTTTTCTACACTTTTTGATGCTGTCAGGTTTCGCCGTCTTGCTGATAACGATGAGTAGACTTTCCGGTCCATGCCTGGCTCAAGCGATGGCTTTTTATCTAACCCAAGACATCATTTTCCCGAATCAGAACATCTTTTCCCCTGACGGTCCGACCCGATTCAACTCCTCCATAAACTTATCATCACTGATTTCCTCACACTTCCCAAGTTCGTAAGAGTCACGCTTGAAACCCACCCCTATCACTCCAAACCTCCACCCAGGTGGGGAAACTCTGTATCATGAGCTCAAACCAATCAAAAGCGCGCTGATGAGTCGCAGAAACCCTCGCCTTCCAGCCCAACTTCTCGACGCATTTAACATGTGCCCTGCTGGCTGTTCTGAACTCGATTTGAGGCCAAAAGCTGCACATGTGAATTGACTGTGAAGTTTTGGTTTTCGGGGAGGGGAAAACCTCTACGAATGGAGCCGGTTATTGTGTCAAGGCACTGCTCCGCCTTTGCCGTTTTTGGGATAATGCAGCAGGTGATTCTTCCGCATTCAGGTTCTAGGTCTTTGAGCAGTTGTCGTGCCATGGTTTTCATTTCGAGCTTTCGAGATGCTGCGATTGCAACTTGACCTGAGATCTCCAATGCTAAGGGTTATGTGAGATCTAGAGAGAACTGTTGTGGCTCTTCAGAGTGACCCGATTGTCATAGTTCAGTCTTGAAAAGCCGTCAGTGTTCAGGTCACCTCACGTGCTCACTCTCGTGGACACTCCGAGTTCACGCCACTTCATCAGCTTCAACAGACAATCATCCTCATATTTGCCATCAATGCTAACCTTTTGCCTCCACAACCTCATCCAATCACCACGGTATTCTTGACAACCTCGACGGAAAGGGCATCAGCGCGAAAATCTAAAAATTATCCAAAGGCGACTAAGAGTAAGATTTGCGTTTGAGAACTGCTAGCAATATGTTCTTCTAACATGGCCATCTAGAAACTATCATTATGTCACCTCCAACGATACTCAGCATTCCGCGCGAACTCCGTCAACACATCTTGAAGTACGCTTTCAACGATGCTGGTGAACAAGATATGAAGATCAATAATTTCCTCCGGCTGCGACTTCATGTGTTCTGGGAGGTGCCATTCTGGGCCAAACACTCGCAATTGCGCCTACTCTTACATGGATCTCCATGTGAAGAGACCAATGAAACTCCCTTTACTGCCTTCTTCCCTCACCTTTACGAACTGGCTCTTGCTTTGAGGCTGGCGATTCCCGACCTTCATGAGGATATGCTCTATGTACTTGAGAATGCTCTATCCGCCCATGTCAAGACCAACACCGCTTTGGAAGACAAAGAAAGGGACAAGTATTGGCGCCTTGTGTGGGCTTTATGTCCCGATGGTGCAAATGTGTTGAAGAACAAGTGCCCACGAGCTCGAAGGATGAAACCCTCGAACTTATTATGAGGGCTCACAAGGCTATATTGATTTGATGGTACGAAAGGCTGGAGTACATCAATCATGGCGGAAAACGGCAAAAATACTAGGATCGAGGGCAGCCGGGTCATGGGAGTCTTCTTGCAATGAAGGAGAAGTCAATCGAAGTTAGTCGAAATTTCGCTCAATCAATATTCTCAGTACCACCCTCGCGAGACGTACATTCATCACATCATTGAGATCAGCTGCTTTCGGTCTCGATCACCTCTTCTTGAACACGTTCTCACCACACTCACGAAAGTTGACGCGAAGTGACCTTCATACTGTCACAAGCGTCGTGCTCAGCTCTCACTCCTCGTCTCTTCAACAACAATCACCACACTGGCCGCTACTACTTTCTACTCGAAGACCTCAACAGCACCACCACCTCAGGAAGCAGTCAAGTTAAAGCTCCAGCCCCAACAGTAAGCCAAAACAAATAATGATACGACGCAATCTGACACTTCACGTCTAGATTTCCACAATGTCTCCCCCAACTCTCGTCACCATCCCCCGAGAACTCCGTCAACACATCTTCTGGTTCGCAATCGAAGACGCAGCCAATGAAGACTTGAAATTGAACGCAATGCTCCGAAAGCTGGTCAACAGAATCTTCGACCCCAAACTTTTACACCTCGACCGCTATACCAAGTTTGAGGGTCTCCTTCGCTGCAACAGCTACCACGAAGGAGAATATAAATTGACAGAGTATGCTCCAAACATGTGCGCCGTAGCTCTCGCGGTGCGATCGGCACTCCCGGAACTTGAGGAAGACGTCAATTTTGTTCTAGAGAACGCGCTTTCAGAGTTTGAGGAGGAAAATGAGAACGCGCGTGGCAAGGGCTTAGATGAGGCATGGAGGATTCTTTGGATAAGTCGTCCCGGTTTGGCTGCACACTACGCGAAGGAGTTCCCTCGTGGTCTGAGGATGAGACCATTGATGTGAGTGCTAGAGGGGACCTACTCGGGCGGGCATTGAAGGTGAGCAGATTTGTGGTCAATTTCAGAAGAGGAAGGCAGCGACCACTTTACAACAATCGAATATGGGGGCTCTATATCCAAATCATGTCACAATGCCAGACCAGAGTGACATATAGCGTGAAGCTCCCGGGCAGCCCATCAACTGATTCCTTCCTTCCCACCTTCCCACCAACACCAACAATTCACCTCTCATCCACAATCCCTTCAACCACTCCAATGAACGACCTCTCTTAACACCACCCAGAACCCCGAACCAAGTCACGCCCAACATCCTCTAAAACCCAAGTCCAACAAGCAAGATTTTCCAACCTCAGCACTAACAATCCATCACGTCCCTCCCATATAACCCTCCCACGCGAACTGTGCCAACAAATCCTCGCTTACGCCTTTGCAAATCTCACTGTGGAGAGGAGGATCTGAAGCTAAACTCTCTTACGCTATACCGACCAAAAAGTTATACAAAATTGGTATCCAGGGACATCTTGCGGGCGTTCGAATGGAGCAGTTCATCCAGATAACGTGTGTACGGTTGTATATGGATTGGGTTAGCAACAACTCTTACAAAAGCGTTACCTGATATTGGTAGAAGAACGCGAGGATTGTGCTAGACAGACGAGTCTTTTGTTTAAATGCGAAAGGGAGGATGAGGAATAGATCGAAGGTTTTTCTTCCAATTTGATATGGTTGTAATTTATAATGGCCTGAGACTTTAGCTGGGTGGCTGGAGCGCGCGAGAAGATGTCGGAAAAGTGGTGTTTGGGTGGGTGAGAGATGATGTCCGATTTCGTCGAGAAGCTTTGTATCAGATCGTTGGGGGAAAGATGATGCCCAAGGGACATGTGTTCGGTCGATGCAATGTGTATCTGGCCACACAAACCTGCCAACCACCCAATCATTCAAATAACAACGAACGGGTAGAAAAAATGGTCGAATCCGGACATGAAAAAAAAAGAAATCGAGGATATCATAACCGACATCACAAGAAAGCACATCTCAGCCAATAAAAGGATCATTTCTTCCTCGTCCTTTCCTAACCACAAAACGTCCAACTTCCAAAAGAACAACGGAAAAACCTTAGGTTCCATCCGTAAATATGATATTCACACCATGCGCCCATCTTCGCGGCTCCTCCTCAACAACACGAGCCAACGAACTCAGCCTCAGTCACCAAGTCCAATTTGATATAGAGTCTTAGAAGTCTGAAAAGTATATTCTCATCACCGACTCTATTCGAGTAACCGCGGAGAACAATTTCGAAAAATTCTCTCTCTCTCTGGCGAAAGTCATCGATAGCAATCTATCAATAAGGATATCGAAGGTCGTGTGGGGAAGCGACTAGATGCTTGCAAAGTCCATTCTAGCCGAATTTCGGCGCAAAGGAGAGCCTCCTCGCCACAAGTGAAACGATTTGCTCAAACGATCAACTTGAGATCCTCATGAGGTTCAAAGCTTCTAGCATGTCGAAGCGCAGCATTCCGAATTCGGTATAGATGGCTTCGCAGACAGCAGCAGATGTGTGGTCAAGACAGCCACACATCGCAGCATACTTGTCGTCCCGAGATTCCCGAGTCTTCGGCTGCGGTAAAGTGCTGGCAGTCAACCATAACTCTTCATTCCCACTCCATTGACTGCCTGAACACCACGGATCTAGCCAAAAAGTAGGATCTGTCTTTTTGCCAAAGTAGCTATGCTTCCTGAGAACTCATTTAACACCATACCACGTTCGACTTTCTTTCGATAGTGTGTGTGGTCCAAATATCGCTCGTAGTCTGGTGACGAATCGACGGTGGCGGCTTCCATACAAAGGTGTGGTCGAATCATTGTCCGATGCCTGCTCCCTCCATCATCTTTGCGATTTCAGGACCTCGGAGTCTTGCCTTGCCTCCTCCATTTTGCGTACTTGGTCTCGGCCGGATTGGGACGAACTGTGGGACCAGAGGTTATCGGCGATGTTTTTGTACCAAGTGCGGGCCTACGATGATTAGCAAGATAAAAGATGTTAGTCAATAAAGGTTTCGTACGCCTTGGAAGGGAGGTTCTCTGGCGCCTTCAGAGCCCCAATCGTAGTAGAAGACACCATAGGCAACCACAACTAAAACGATATCAGTCTAGACTAAATGGAAGGGCGAGGGCGAGACATACATAAGGAGAGACCATACTGAGTCAACTTCGTGTACTTGACCCACTGAGGCCGAGCATATGCTAGCTTGCATCGTCTCCGGTATCGTTTTTCCATGCGAAATTGATGTCTCTCAGAGATCTTGGAGAAGTCTGGCGGCCATTGCTTCTGGGCTCTGTATGGATTCCGGTCGAAGTCGAAGGCCTGATGGACTGTCTCACTTGGGCGTGAAAATAAGCCAAACATAGTGTCGAGTATGGAATCCTGTTTCTGTTGACAGGTGAGGATTACACCGAAGCTTCATTGGAGCTCGATTGCACCTCTACGCACGGGCCACTTTCTTATGTAATCGTGTGCTTGGAAATTTAATATGGTGCAGGTGGATTGAGCAAACGTGAGTCAACAGCAATCCAAAAATTCCCGATTAAATCGTTTGAAGCAATTGGCAAACCGCCGAGAACGGATGAGACAAGCCTGACTATCAAAGGCTCTCCCATCAGCGCCCTCGCGTCTGATTTCCACTCTATTCTCCAAAATGTCGGCATCAAAGGCACCAGCTGTCACTCCAGAGGCCGCCCAAGGCACCTTGAAAATCGAAAACACCGAAAAGAGGGATACCTTGCGAGACATTGAGGTCAAGTACGAGAAGATATGGCAGGATACCAAGGTCTTCGAGGCCAATGCACCAACCATCACCGAGTATCCACCAGGCTCAGCAGAAGCAAATCATCTGCATACAAAGTTTCCCAAATTCTTTGGAACCATGGCATATCCCTATGTCAATGGAACGCCGCATTTGGGCCATGCCTTTACTGTTACCAAAATCGAGTATGCTGCACGTGTCGCACGAGCACAAGGAAAGCGCGTTTTGTGGCCGATGGGTTTTCATTGCACCGGTATGCCCATCAAGGCTTGTGCCGACAAGTTGGTGAACGAGGTGAAGTTGTTCGGTCAGGAGTTCGATGGCTACAAAGAGGAAGCAGTGGACGAGAACGAACCACCAGTCCCAGCCCCGACAACAGCCCAGACGAAGTCTGATGTCACGAAGTTCTCGAATGTCAAAAAGGGTACTTGGATTGATCTTCAATGCTAACAGGACGCGAGCTAATATCAAATTACAGGCAAAGCGGCCTTGAAGACGACAAAGGCCAAGTATCAATTTCAGGTCATGCTATCTCTAGGCATTCCGAAAGAAGAAATTCACAAGTTTGCCGAATCATCATACTGGCTGACTTACTTTCCTCAGCTGTGGCAGCAACATCTGTCTGAGTTTGGATGTGGCGTCGATTGGCGAAGAAGCTTTGTGACGACGAACGCGAATCCCTACTACGATTCATTTGTGCGATGGCAGATGCGCAAGCTCAAGGGCCTGAACAAGATCCAATTCGGAAAGAGATACACTGTGTACTCGCCAAAAGACCAGCAAGCCTGTCTTGATCACGATCGGGCGTCTGGCGAAGGAGTCAATGTGCAAGAGTACACTGCTGTAAAGTGCAAGGTCAAGCAATGGTCAGAGGCGGCGCAGAAAGCTTTGGAGGGAGCCCTGCCCGCAGGTGCCAATGTCTTCATGGTACCAGCGACACTCCGCCCTGAGACGATGTACGGCCAAAGCAATATTTTCGTGGCGCCCAAGATCAATTACGGCATTTTCCAGGTGTCCGACAATGATTTCTACTTCATCACCGAGCGTGGTGCTCGAAACATGTCCTTCCAGAACATCTTCCCGAAATGGGGTGTGTTTCCGAAAATTGCATCTCTGATAGGAGCCGACGTGATCGGAACCCTGGTTACGGCCCCGCTCAGTGTCTACAAAGACATATATGTCGTCCCCATGGACACTATCAAAGAAGGAAAGGGAACTGGTGTGGTCACTTCTGTTCCGTCCGACAGCCCGGATGACTATATCATGAACCGCGATCTGGTCAAGAAACCGGATTTCTATGGCATCAAGGCTGAATGGGTCCCAACAGATATTCTGCCTATCATTGAAACTCCAAACTATGGCCAACTTACGGCTAAGACTCTGGTTGAGAAGATGAAGATCTCCTCGCCAAAAGACGCGAAGCAGCTTGCCGAAGCGAAGGATGAGGCATACAAAGAAGGATTCTACAAGGGCAAAATGATCCATGGCGAATTCACCGGAAAGACTGTGCCCGAGGCAAAGGAGCTCTGCAGGCAGCTTATGATCAAGTCTGGAGAGGCTTTCGCTTACGGCGAGCCCGATGGTGAGGTCATCTCCCGGACAGGCGAGACGTGTGTCGCTGCTCATCTGGATCAATGGTTTTTAACGTACGGAGATGGAGACGAGGCTTGGAGAAACGACACTTTGGCTCACGTCAAGGGCGAGGATGGTCAGGACTTCAATACCTTCACTGAGGAGACAAAACACTCTCTTGTGCGAACGCTGGGCTGGATGCAACAATGGGCTGTCACGAGACAATTCGGGCTGGGCACCAAACTGCCTTGGGACGAATCGCAGCTTGTCGAGGGCTTGTCTGACTCGACAATTTACATGGCTTACTACACTGTCGCGCACTACCTCCACGCCGATATTTACGGCGAGAAGCCTGGCAAGGCCAACATCAAGCCAGAACAGATGACGGATGAGGTTTGGGACTACGTTTTTGCTACCAACGAGGTCGTGCCTGAAGGTATCGCCAAAGACACCCTCGAAGCTATGCGACGCGAGTTCACCTACTGGTATCCTCTTGATGTCCGGATCAGTGGCAAGGACTTGATCAACAACCATTTCGTCTTCTTCTTGTACATTCATCAGGCTGTTTGGGGCAAGGCCGCACCTCAGTACCTTCCCAAGGGTATTCGTATCAATGGTCATGCGATGTTGAACGGTGACAAGATGAGCAAGAGTACTGGAAATTTCTTGACCTTGGACAATGCTGTTTCCAAATTTGGCGCAGACGCAACCAGAGTCGCGCTAGCGGATGCTGGCGATGGTGTCGAAGACGCCAACTTTGAAGAGACTGTTGCCAATGCGACGATTCTGAAGCTCTTCGAGTTGAAGAAATGGATTGAGGAGGTCATCTTGGAAGCACGCGTCCTGAAAGCCGATGAGAAATTTGAGACAGTGCGGGATGCCGAGAAGATCAGGAATACCGACGTTATTCAACGCACAGGAGAGACAGTCATTTGGGACAAGTTGTTCATCAACGAGATGAACACCCTTGCTCAGGAGGCAGTTCAGCACTACGGAGCGTAGGTTACAGCCAGCCCTCATTTTCGAACAGACTACTGACGTTGAATCCCAGGACGAGCTATAAATCAGCTTTGAAGGCGGCGTTCTTTGACTTTACGAGCGCGCGAGACAGTTACCGTATATCAACCAGTTCAACTTCGATCGGGATGCATCATGACACAGTCCGTCAATACGTGGAACTCCAATCTCAGCTCCTCGCAGTGATTACACCCCACTGGAGTGACTACATCTGGCAAGAGGTCTTGAAAAAGGTATGTCTGCTCCGTTGCATGCTTCTTGAGGTTTTCGGTTGTGTTCCTTTCTTCACCTGTTTCATTGTGTGAATATGCAGACTATCAACGTCGTATCGATATCGATACCATCTTGGTAGTTCGATGATGGCAATTGCCAGTCGATATCCATGCGTGATTGAGCATATCGACTGTATCAAGAGGAGCAGCCTGATAACCATTCCCTTATACCTCATCATTCTGACAAAAGCTAACCTTTCACAGCCCTCCACCGTCCAAAATATCCCCTTCCCAACAGTCTCAAACCCAACCCCTTCCTTGACAGCAACCTCAAACTACGTCCGCCAAATCTCCTCCAGCATCGGCGCCGCCGAAGGCACCATCAACAAAAAACTAGCAAAGGGAAAAGCAAACACAGTCGCCTATGACCCCAAACAATCCAAACGCCTCACCATCTTCGTCACGAAATCCTTCCCAGAATGGCAGGAGAAATATATCGAGGAAGCGCGTAACGCAATGGACGGTCTCACCTTCGACGACAAAAAGGTCAGAGCCAAGATTGCGAAACCGGATATGAAGAAGGCGATGCCGTTTGTGCAGTTATTGAAGAAGAGACTGGATGCCGGTGAGACGGCGGGGAATGTCTTTGATAGAAAATTACCCTTTGATGAGGTCACGGTCTTGCAGGAGATGGTCCGGGGATTGAAAGTCACCGTTCCTAAATTGAAGGAGGTTGAGATTGTTGTTGTTGAGGAGGTGGTGGCTGGTGACAAGGAATTACCACCCCAAGCTTCCTCGGCAGAACCTGGTCAACCTACTTTTGCATTCGGCAATGTTTAGTATGAGTACTTATACGGCTACTGTGGTGGTGGTCTTTTTTTGGGGGGTTTCCCACTACATGCCATGTATGTATGTAGATCAGTAGATTTCGCAACGAGGAGATTAATGGTGAGAAATGGATTTGATCGTACGTCTTGTGTTTACACTTTTATTCGATATTTTGTACCAATTTCATTCGATGTTTTATATCGATTTCTTTCTTTCTTTATACTTCTCCCCTTCCTACTTCTCCCCCTTCCCACATCTCCCCACCATCAACACCCCAAACAACAAAACAACAAAACAACAAAGACCCATCCAGCTTCCCCTCCTTCAGTCTAAACAACAAATATAACCCACAACACAAGCATCTCAAAGTCAACGTGGTCATTCCAGCCACGGTGGGTTTAGAAGATATAGCAATCATGGTAGGTCAGGTAGGATCAAGTAAAGAATCACGGAAGAGNGGGGGGGGGGGGGGGAGGAAATAATATCTCGACCACCAATTTTTTTCCCCATTCGATGATTGATTGCTTGAGACGAGAAGGATTATGGATAGAGATAACCATATATTGTGTATACATACAGAAAACCCCTCTCCTCCCAGATAACCATCCCCCCACGACCAACCCAGTCCGATTCCATCAAGGAAAACTAACACCCATCCCATTTCCAAAAAACCCCGTCAAAAAAGACCACAGAAACAAACCCGACCTAGTCAAAGCCAAGACCAATTGAATCCCCAAATAAATGGTCAACTTGTGCTCATTCGTAATGTTGCAAAACACCTTGATCCCATTGCAGATCCGCCTGCGCCAAAGGAAACCTTGGAATTTCCACCATGTCCACGACCACGTTGACTCGTTTGGGATTGTATCGTCCATTCTCCAATTGTCCTTGCGGAGGAGCTCGCGAGCCGCTCCTTGTGCCTTTAAATGGGCGTGGCCTGATCTCTTTCCTGCTACCCACCGTCTTCCTGGGTAGCAAAGGGGTCTGGTTAAATTGGATGTAGCGTCTAGTTCGGGTGCTTGTGGATCTTGGGTTGGGTTGGCTTGCGCTGGCTGTATTGGTGGTGATGGAGGCGGCGGAGGCGGAAGTGGAATGTATATGAAGACGGGATACGGGACGGGTACGTATTCAATTTGAGGTTGTTGCGGCGGCTGTTCCATGGAGTTTGTATGCTACCGCTTCCGATGGCTCACAATCTTTGGGCTTTTCGCAGTAGGTGGTAGGTGAAGTGGCGGGTGAGGTCTACAACTGGCTGGAGTTAGAGCATAATCTGAGCCTGGTAGGGAAGATTGTGGCCATAGTACCTCGTGGATAGCATTCTCAAGTTGATAAAGCTTGTCAAATTATATCTTCAGCAAGAGAAATAGTGTGAGCCGAATGATATATGTTGATGTTGTTGTGTGATGGATTGGTCGATTGAGAAACGAACATCTCATACTGCTATCTTGGCAGCTTGCTGAGCAGGAAAGTGCGACCTACATCTCAAGATCTGGTCTTCCAGTGGAATTGCGATAAAGATGAGCTCATGAAAGTTTTGACACGTTAATGCCACAGAAGACTAGAGGGGTCGAGCTGAAAAGTTGACTGACGAGAGTCAGTGAAATCAGGCACGCAAGGCGCCATGAACTGACGACCTCGATGGATCTAATGCCTGTGAGGTCTGTGATAGCAGCAGCGTGGTAACTGCATGGCTTGCGTGGCTCATCATGTGTTCGAGATCGAGGTTTAGTCCATGAGGAATACTGCATCGGTTTGAGTTGAGGTGGGAGATGGGATAATCTGAAGGCGAGGTTCTCTCTTGACCATCATTCATCTTGATCATCTTAGGTCCATTGCTGATGTTTTTGCACACTGGCCCTGAAGTTCACACCAAACCCTTTTTGCAATTCACCTTCATCCGTGTTGAGACCAAAGACACTTCTGGACGTCACAAGCCCCAAATCGGGTTGATTCGTGGCAATATTCGACATCGAATTGCTCGGAACTTTGAGAAAATGATCTTAGCTTCACACAGAGGGAAGTGACGGTAGAACCGGCATTGCCACTTTCTGCACCTACTGACAGCTCAGAGACGGGCAGACTCGGTTCGTGTGTTGATAGCAACTACGCGTCCGAAGTGATAGCTAGCTAGGCGGACCGGTGTCGTCAACCGGTAGGCCGGTCCTCCGCACTCCTTATGCCCTCTTCACAGAGCTTGAGAATGAGGCCGATATTTCCGCATTCTTTGCGAAACGAGTCTTGCTGTAACAAGTCAAGATTTTGCAAGGTTGTACCTGGGTAGCTGGCATGTCACTTTTAGTGAAGATCTTGGAAGTCTTGGAGTGCTGAGTAAGACAGCAACTTACGACAAGAACCTCGCATACTTGGGTTGTTTGAAGTATCGGAGGTAGTCAAGATAGGCAACGCATTCTTTCTCATCGAAGAGCTTGCGTCTCCATAGTTCGTGGATGTACCAAGGATTGGAGAGACACTGGACAAACTGTGGTGCAAAGGTCAATCATGTGTCGCACAGTGTGTGATAACAAGCCACCAACCTCCAGCTCCAACTCAAAGCGGGAGAAGCCTCCGTATCGTGGATCATCAGGGACCTGTTTGGGCTCCTCTGCGGACCGTGGAGCCTCTTCGGTCATTGTGGATGTTGTGCGGTGGCAGTTGATGTACTTGAGACGACGGCAAATGCTGAGAAGATTTTTGTTTGGTTGGGTTGTCGACGTAGAACGCGTCGCCTTCAAATTGCCCTGGCCACTGCAGGAACGTGACGTGTGAAAGGTTTGAATTGTATGGACAAAGGCACCTGTACTTTGAAAGCTTGTTGGTGCCTGGACAAAGGAGGTGTCTAGGATGCAGTTGATGGAGTTTGATAGGTATTATGTACTAATACGTGGTGCAGTCATAAATAACCATCTGCCGTACTATACAACATCTACTAGTTTTTTAATCATATATCAAGTACTAACATATCAAACCGGATATTTCTTCACCTTCCAGCTACCAGAGTACGTCATTTGTTTTGGCAATCTCTACTATTGATGAGGCAGAGCGCGAGCCAGAAGGCGAGCCAGAGCAAGAGCAAGAGCCAGAAGGCGAGCGCGGATGAAGCACAGATCTACCCGCTTCAAGGCACACAACCCATTTCAGTTTCACAACAGCGGAGCCTCACGGGGAAGAGCCTGAGGTTTCCGAGAAATATACTCCCATCACTGCCAGTACTAGTAGTAGTACTCCCATCACTGCCAGTATTAGTAGTAGTACTCACATCACCGCCTAGTAGTAGTATAGGTAGTATACTCCGTCCAGACTCCGAGTTCCATGCTCAGCTCCCCGCATTTATGCAAGTGCCAGTGGCGTCGTCTGCTGATTGCCATCACGGGTTCGGGTTCGGGTTCCCAGGCGGGAGAGAGAATTGTTCACGCCGCCCGTCGTCCATGGAGTTATTCGCGATGGATATCACACTTTGGTATAACAATCAGCTGCATAATGGATACTTGAGGGTGTATTGCTGCATAATGGAGACTTGAGGGTTTATTGCTGCATACCGAAGACTACATAGCCTGCACACCGAAGACTACATAGCCTGCACAGCTGCACTTGATGGGATTCAGGAAATTGGAAGAGCGGAATCGAGGCCAAAACAAAGCAAGCCCGCCAATGCCACCTGCAGTCAGTGCCAGTGCCAGTGCCAGTGCCAGTGCCAGTGCCAGTGCCAGTGCCAGTCCAGTGCCAGTCCAGTGCCAATGCCAATGCCACCCGGAAAGTAATACACGGTTGCTCCTCCAATCTCTCCACAGTCGACACAAACATCAGTACCTTCAGTCGCCCTCCCGTCCAGTCTTAAGGTCCAGCCACCCTCCACGAGAGTCCAGGCTGTCCCCCCCCCATAGAACTACCTCTACCACTAGATTCCAGCATCGATTCCATTACACCGTACAGTACAGCCCTCTCCACCCTCGATCCCCTGCCACAACCACTATAGACCACGTATGAAACGCGCTGGCCATATTACACCACTGTATCGACTCCCGATATTCCTGCTTTTGCTCCGCAGTGACTATCACCAGCACGAAGACCGCTGCGCTTCAACTTCTTTTCCCTAACCACCACCATCATCCCACACAACCGCCACAAATATACCCATCAACAAACCACGCCCATAGCATAGCCTACACCGCGACGCCTGCTGCCAACCCGCCAGTCCTGTCGCACTTCTTGCCTTGTACTGTTCCCTAGCGTTACGACCCCCAGGGATCGATCGCCTCCAATTCGACTCAATGGCTTCTCTACTGGAGCCGGGTCAACAGCCAGGTTTGTTCCACCTCCGTCTGTTTCACTTCCCACTCCCAATCCTATGTGCCGCGCGCCCCATCATCGGCGCCCAACTGATAAGCCGATGTTCTGACAAGCCGTGTACAGATCAGCCCGCCTCTGCTGGTTTGTTGTCCCTCAACCTCAACTCCAACAATCCCTTTCGAAACCCGAGAACCGGCTCCGCCCTGCCTTCACCTGCACTCCCTTCACCGCAAGTCGGTCGTTCAGCGAACGGGACTCCTGTGAATCAAAACTCAAAACCTGCCAACACGAATCCTTTCCTTGCTTCCTTCGAGCACGCAGACGCGCCAAAGCTCACCAATCCTCCACCGCAAATCATATCCACAAGCCCGACGACCATGGCGCCCTCGGGAGCCATTGACAGCGACGCTGCTCAGCTATTTGTATGTGCTTACCCGTCCTTGCTTGTGGTAGTAGCCGTCGGATGACCACACCTGTGCCACCATGCATTGGTATTTGATCACGGCTTGGGCTCTTGTTTCTCCTCCCCGAAGCAGCAATGGCGTCCAAATTTCGTATCTTCGTTGGCATGTTTACTAATTATCCTTCTTTACAGCACCGACTTACCATGGTCGATACTGGAGACGCGGCCGCGCCCGCAGGGGCCCAGCAGCAACAGCAAAGAGGCGCAACTCACCCAAACCCCAAGCATCGCCCTTCCCGATCCGACCTGGACCAAGACCGCCGCGCTGGTTCTCGAAGAGGCCCTCAAGTGCGCCGTCCTGGTCCTTCAGAGGAGCTTGACATTTTCGCCAGTCCTGACAGGAAGAATTCGACTTCCGTTCGCAATCGACGCAACTCCGAATCCTCAATTCTCGACAAGTCTTCGCTCACCGAAGAAGAGCGAAAGAGGAGAGAGAGGCGTCACCGCGATCGAGAAGCCCGTTCGCGCGACAAGGGAAGATCGCCTAGCAAAGCCAGGGATTCCAGCAGAGCTAGTCGCGATGGAAAAGCAACCAAATCTTCTTCCACTCGCGTCAAGAAGCCGCGCGGCATGGACTTGATTGATCAACTTGATCAAACCGGTATTTACGGTGGTGGCTGTGAGTTGTGTCCTTAACCAAAATCGAAACATTATTAATAGTCCCAGTTTTTCACCATGACGGACCTTTTGACGCTGCCAATCCTCATCGAAACCGCAAGAGAGACAATCGTGCACCCATGCGCGCATTCCCAGCGACTTCAGCAAATATGATGCTCGGCGGCTCTGGGCCACTAAATAAAGGCATTGATTTGGAACGCTTCCATGGTGTGGGAGAAGAGGGTTTCCAGGACTACGGAAAGGCAGGAAACGAACTCCCCAGGCGCCCTGACGGACCCGGTCGTGTAGTTACTGCGACGCACTTTGACCCCGTAGCTCGTGTGGAACCAATACACGCCGAGGAAACCATGGGACTAGGCACATCAACATTCTTGGAAGGTGCTCCAGCTTCAAAGAAAGCTGTCATGCAACGCCGTGAATCAGAGACACAAATGCCCGAACAAGGATTTGCTGCTCCAGGTGGAACCCTTGGACGCAAAAAGTCCCTCGCGCAGCGCTTCCGTGGCGGGATCCGCGGTGATCGACCTACACGGTCCCCCGAATTGCCACGCTACAACAACGGCATCAACGACGCGGCAATGCCAGATAGTCCTCCTAAGCCTACACGCGCACCACCAATTCCAAGCAGGGAGGTTCAAAGTGCAGGAGGTCCATCTCGAATCCATCAAGGCGAGAGCAACCCATTTGACAGTATGTATGATGAAGCATACGACAGAAAGGGTGCTTCTATCTCGATCGCCGAAAGGGAGCGTGGCGGTCGTGCCCGAGCACCCAGCTCGCCAATGCGACCACTTGAGCGTCGCATCACCACCGACAGCGCTGATGGCGATCCGGAGAACAGACCTACCGGATTTTTGAGCCGGGTCAAGTCGCTCAAGGGCGGGCGACGCGTCCGAAGACCATCTTGAAGGAATATTCTGAAACTCATCTGAGCGATATTTGAGCACGCATCATCAATTTTACGACAACCAACTTTGAGCGAGCGATTGATTCAGTGACACGGCTACTTCGTATGTACGGTTGGAAAGCACGGCATCATGGTCTTGGTTACATGTCTGGGTCCGAATGAACTTGGGCCAATTTTCAGTGGAGGGATCGAGACGATGAGACGATGCCATACGTCTTATTCATTTCGACAGGCGAAGCAAGTGACAGACGAAGGAAGCTTCCGCGGGCGGATCCAACCGAGTGATTTGTGGTACGAAGATCATTCTTGCGCTCGGTCACATACCCTCCTACCTAGTCTTTCTTCTGATTTTTGGGAGGCAAGCGGATCACTCGAACTACATGATTTGTTCGTGTTTTTCCCTTTTTTTTATTTGTAACTGAGAGTGGCAGGGGCCTAGCTGCTGGGTCCGAGACAGTTGACGGAGACCACTTTTGCGAGGGATATTTGCAGGCAGTTTAGCGCCACCTCCTTGAGGGGGATATCAAATCGATTGAATTTCCATTTTCTTTGTGAGTGTATTTCTTGCCTTCTGGTGTTTTTATCTATTGTTTGTGAGGGGTCCTTTTTTAATCGTTGCTTTGAGAATGAATTTGAACAAAGGCGGATAACCAATGCGTCTGAAAGGTCCTTGAAGATCGTCCTCAGTAACCCTAGGTAGCAGCATCCTTTACGCTATACGTCATCTCACCCTGCTCACGTACAAAGGAAAGCCGTTGCTACTGAGATCTCTCGCTAGCGAGACGGGGGTTCTGCGGTGTTATCATTGTGTATTGTATTATAAGGTATGGTAAGGTAAGGTAAGGTAAGGTAAGGTGGATTGTAGGTAATAGTGATTTTGGTTTTGGTTTTATATGCTATTTTGGTTTTTTACTAAGGTGTTTGGGTTGGGGTTGGGTTTGGGTTTGGGTTTGGGTTTGGAGATTTGAATTGGGAGGGATTGTTAGTTTTTTTTAAGGGTTTTTGAGGGTTTTTACTTAGGGGGTAGGGAGGGAGGGGAGGTAGAGAAGGTAGGAGGTAGGAGGTAGTAGATATATAGGAGTTTTCAGGCCCTCGGGGACGTTAAAGATTTTATATATTAACTTTTAGTTAGACTACCTATCGTATATACGCTAAATAGCTAGGATCCTAGCGTTATTAGCTATTAGATAGCTATTAGTAGAGCTATATACTATAGGTAGATACTAAATCTACCCCCAATCCGCTTATTTCTACCCCCGCCTAGAATTTAGGGGGGGATCCCCTATTTTATAAGCGCCTAAGTTACTTTACGATTAATAATATTATAGTAGTTACGCTATATTATATATTATACTTGAAGCCAACTATATATAATAGCGCTAGGCTATATTTAGATAATATACGAATCCAAACTATATAATAAACAACTTATCAACCTACTAATACTATAATTATATATAGATTAAGCTAAATAGCTATAATATAATACGGTCGTATATAATTTAGGCTATAAGGATACGTAGTAGTACTATAGAGATAGATATATTAAGAGAGAAAGAGGATCAAATATATATATTTAGAGTAAACGCTAGAGAGGAATCTCTCCTACGTCTAAGCGATAAGATATCTACGTATATAAAGCTAAGGCCGTACATATCTTAGTACGTAACCTAGCTTAGTACCGGACTAGTATCTAACCTATATCTAACTAGTCCTAGAGTCTAGAATAGGTTATAGATTCTAATATTACCCCCCCCTTTAGGAGTCTATCCTCGGACTCTACGGTTCCTTTAAAACTACTAAAAACCCCTATAGGGAAAAAAAAGTTTATAGAAAGGTATATATAGCTCGTTGTCGACTATATCGTACCGATACTACTACCCTTTATTAACTCCTACTTAGCTAAGTAATCTTATTTAGACTAAGTCTTATAGCTTTAGGTTGGATCTAAGGTTACCCTTGCTTTAGCCTTACCCCGTTTCCTATAGGGTTTTAGCCCGGCCTTATTTAGGTTATAGAATTTTACAATTTATTCTTTATAAGTACCCGTGCTGATTTTTTTAAAATAATAGTATTCCCTAGAGGTTATACTTGTAAGTATTCTCTACTTAAGCTACCCCCCCTAGGATCCGCGCAGCGGATCCTAAATCGAGTAGAGAAAGTTATTTAAACCTCCTTAGTTATAACGTTTATAGTATAACGATATATACTTATACTACTATACTAATAGGTCGCTACTCTACTACTCCTCCTCCTATACGACTAAAGATAGAAGGTTTAATATAGAAGTTAATACTCTTATCTAGGGCCGCCAACGGTACGGGCTCGAACCGTACGGGTCGGTTTCGGGTCGGTCTAGTTCGGGTTTTAGGTTTGGGTTTAAAGGCTATAACCCGAACCGAACCTATACCGTTAATACGTAAACCTAAACTATAGTTTACGGTTCGAGGCCTACGATAAAACCGTTTATAACCTATATAAAAACCGTTTATAACCCGTATATAATATATAGCTACGTATAATATAGTAGGATAATATTAAGGATTCGAGAAATTCTCTAGTAGTCCTCTAGTAGTTATAATTAATATAATTACTAAATTTAGAGGTATTTACTTAATTATATTATAAAACTAGTTCGTATATTAACTTTGAAATAAATTTAAGATAGAACTTTAGAACTTAAACGCCTTCTCTATCTAAAAAGTTCTTATCCTCTTTATTCTCGATAATACTTTCTCTATCCGAAAAGTCCTTATCCTCTTTATTCTCGATAATAAAATCTTCTTTATTACTATTATATCTATCTTCCTTATTAACCTCTATATTATCTACGTCTTCTCCTTTAATATTAACTAGATCGATAGCGATACTCCTTATTAATTCCTAAGCGCTTTTACCTAGTATCGCCGACTTATTAAATAGTTTACTATTTATATCTATTTACTACCTGTCTAGTAGTACTATCGTTAAGTTTTCGTCGTTAAAATTAACGATCCTCCTAAATCTCTCTTGTACGTAATATTTATTCCTAAATATTAGGTCCTAGGCATCTTTTACTAGAGATTCGTCGGGTAAATCTCTTTTTATTTCTTACTTAGTATCTAGATATACCTTCTACTAGCTAGTAGGACTAGGTAGTTCCGTATTTTATATTATAAATACCTTAGAAATAGTAAGTCGATTACGTATCTATACCAACTCGGGTCGACTGAAAAATTATAGAGGCGAAATTAAGGATAGCTAGTCGGCCGTACAATCTAGATCCTATATAACGTATTAGAGACTACTAGGAGACTACCAGGGTTACGTAGGTTAAAGGAGGAGTAATAGTAAGAAATAAAAGTAAGAACTAACCTCTACTTCCTAATCCTTAAGGTATTTATAGATTTTGTCTAGCTAATTATAGTTCGCTAGGCGTACGTTCAACTTTTCGTTAAGATATCTACTAATATTCTACTAGCCTCTCCTTATATTATCGAAAAGCATTTGGTAGTAGTTAGTATAGCGAACTATCGATACGACTATAAAGTAGCGTAGATTCTCCTTCTCCTTCTTATTATACTTAGAACTTTTAGCTAGGGACCTATAATCCGAAGATTTATCTTCCTCTTCGAATTTATCTATCTTAGGATTAGATTATAAAAGATTTTCCTCGTCTAATTCGCCTAGTATATCGAAGTCAAATATTTCGTTTATTAGACGTGCGAGTAGGGATAGATATATACCGTTACTTATTCTAAACGTAATTAGCTTATACGACTACTAGGATATTACTAGAAACTTACCGCTTTTTAATAACTTCCTAAATAGCAATTTCAATTTAAGACTCTTAAATATCTTTCGGGAGTAAATTAAAGCTACTTAATTATATAATTTTTTTACGCGCTATACGTTCTACTTCTTTTTATATATACTTACTCTTTATCTTTGTCAAATTAAAGCCCGAAAGCTTTACGCGACGACTTAGCTCTTTAACTATATAAGGATTTTGCGACTTTAGTTTATCTAGTTTTAGTAGCGCTATTATGAATATAGGGGTGCGCCGGGGATACTAGTAGTTTACTAGTAGTCCGAGATTAAATATAGGATTAAATTGCGCGGGTAGACAATATAAATATACGATTGGTAGAAAAAGTAGGTAATCTATATACGGTTTATTGGCCTAGAAAGTAAAAGGCGAAATCTATACCGATATCGGACGAATTTCCGCGCTAGTACTACTAATACCCGAGCTTTCTCCGCTAGCCCCGCTTACCCGCCCTACTTACCCTACGCTATCCTTACTTTATTACCTATACTAGTTATAAAATTTCTTAAGAACTACTAATTAATTAATTAATTATCCTGAAAACTATCTTAATAATATTACGAGTAAGCTCTTAAACTACTAGTAAACTACTAGTATTACTAACTATATAATATAGTCTACTAGGGCTACGGCAAAAAGAGAACTTAATAAAGTCTAGACCGCTAAAGAGCTACGTCCCCTAAAAGAATATAAAACTTCGGCCGGCGATCTAGGAATTATAGATCGACCTGAT